>WEIT01041301.1:0-22020 GCA_013389985.1 Dryoscopus gambensis
CAGCTTGGTGCTCACCAGGTTCCCTGGGGTCTTTTCAGTAAAACTGCTTTCTTGTCAGTCAGCACCCAGAGCATACTTGTACTTCAGACTATTCTTCCCTGGGTGCAGAAGTTTGCATTTCCCTTAATTCAACTTTGAGAGGTTTCCTTCATCCATTTCTTCTGACTGTTAAGGTTGCNGGTTTTGTATTGCCAGCAGCCTTACTGAGGGTACAGTTTTGTGCCCATAGTCCAGGCCATTAATCAGGACGTTAAACAGTATTGACCCCTGGGGTACTGCTGCAGTAGTGAATGGCATCTATTGCCACTGATTACTGTCCTCTGGGCCTGGCTGTTTGGTTAGCTTCTAATCCACCTCATTGTCCATATATCTAGCCTGTATTTTATTAGTTTGTCTATGAGTAGGTTATGGGAGTCAAAGTCAAAAGGGTTACTAAAATCCAGACAATCTTTCATTCACCGTCATCCATGAAGTGACTCATCTCATCTTAGAAGGCTATCACGTTGGTCCAGGATTACTTCCCTTGAATAAATCCATGCTGACTACTTCCAATGACCTTCTTGTCCTTGACATGTCTGGAAATGGTTTCCAGGATCAGTTGCTGCATCACCTTCCCAGGGATTGAGGTGAGCCCTGTAGTTCCTCAGATCCTCTTTCTTCCCCTTCTTGAAAGTAGGGCTGGTATTTGCTTTCTTCCAGTCTCCAGGAACTTTCCCCAGTCACCATTATATTTTCACAAAAATGGATAGTGGTCCCACAATGACACCAGCCAAGTGCTTTGGAACTTGAAGGTACATCCCATCAAGCTTCATTGACTTGTGCGTGTTCAGATGTTTAAACCTCCCTAACTGGATTCTCCTCCACTGAGGGTAAGTTTTCAGAATTACAGAATCACAGAGTAGTCTGAGTTGGATGGGACCCACAAAGATCATTGAGTCCAGCTCTTTAATGGATGTCCCATAAAGGTTATCAAACACATGATCTTCATATTATTATCATCATCAGTCTCTAATCTCCAATCTTTCCCCCTGGTCTGAAGGACCTGAGATTTATGAAGGCAAATTCTACCAGAAAAAAAGGCATTAAGTATCTTGGCATTTTCTGCCTACTTCTCCATGACCCACCCTCCTCCATTTTGATGATCTTTAAAGATCTCTTCCAACCTCAGCTGTTCTATGACTCTGGGATTCTGTATACCTTACTTAACACATTCTTTTAGAAGTATGAAATGACTGGAAGAAAGGAAATATTGTGTTCCTTCATACAGATTTCCCTCCTCGGAGGCTTAAAAGGCCATTTCTGTTTTAAAGCAGTGCTCCATTAAGACTTCACTAAGAAAAATTTTTAACATCATTGTAATATTACTTGGTCAATGCCAAACAGCCAACTTAAACACTCACGTGAAAATCAGGGCATGCCCTCATTTCCTGTTTCTAGGACAAACTCATGACATATTTACTGGAAATTACTGTAAGATTAACCACATGAATCATGCTATAACTTTCTACTAAGCTAAAAGACGTGTGAATATTCAATTATTTATATTCCCTGAGAAATGTAAATTTTTCTAGTATTATTTAAGCAACTTCAATAGACTTAGGAAAATAAGAAACACTGATCAAAGCATCTTAAATGTGTCTTTTCAAAGACAATGCCTTTGAAGCTAGATTTTTACATTGTAAAAGGAAACAGAATTTCAATTGAAAACCAGGTATCAACCCCTGAAGCTAAACCAAATTATAGTATAGGAGAATGGAAGAGAGAAAAAAATAATCCCTTTAAAGATTCTCTGAAAATCTATTGATGCTACTTAAGTAGTGTAGCCATAAAGCTGTAAAAGAATTAACATAGTCTCCTATGAAGGCATTTAAGGGATGACACATTCATGAAACCAAGATTGCCCCAAGACTTTTCATGAAAGTATGGAGTCAATGAGCATACAGTTCATTGGTATGTGCAATATATAACAATTGTATATATCGTATACACAATATATACAATATAAACATACAGGGTATAGTATGTAAAAATGCACATCTTCCATCCCTTCAGCAAAATTGGCAAATTCTAAATCTTTCTGAAGTAAAGTAATATTTCAAGTGCCACCAGTTATATTATAAGACAAGAAGAGTGTAGGGCAGTCTGGAAAAAAACCAGCAATTCACAGGCTAGTATTGAATGTTACATGACGGTATAATTGAAATTTCCACATCCAGCATGTCATAGAGCACTACTAAGGGACTAGAATATTTTAAAAAAAGATTTAAACATGTTAGAGCTATGTTCTTAGGAGCAGTGAGTTGTTTCTCTTTTTAACCTTAGTGTTCTTCTACAGTAAATGCTTTTGTTAACTTTTCTGAAAGAAAAAAACCAGGGACTTAATCTAAAGTTATGGTCCAAAATTTATAGTAATTTTTCTCAAGGTTTCTATTTAGAGGAAGATTTGAAGTGAGTAATCAATAAAAAAATCACTTCTAGTACCTGATTTTAATTTGTTTGCTTATTTGTTTCACAGAACTTGGCTAAAAATATTTACCTCTACCCTCCTCAGAACGGTGGGATTCAGCTAGCCTGACTTAAACAAACTAATCTAAGTTAGTTAATTTAAAAAAGCAAGAAACAAACAAATAGACCCAAACCAAATTGCATTCTAGGACAAAATTAATTTGACTTATATCAGACTTCTTGGTAGGATAAGGCCTACCATTTCTTATTCTCTAGATTATACAGTTTTAACAATATGAAAATAAGAGAACAAAATAAAATAAAATTGCACTTATTTAAAATTAAAATAAAGCACCATGTATGAAAAAATGGGAAGTCTTTTTTGAATCCAAAATTCTGACAAATGCATAAGAGAAATAATGAATAATGGCAATGATATAAACTTCATCAAAGTTAATAAAAAAATATTGCAACTTAAGGACAAAAATATTGAAGTTTCCATTTCAGGGAAATAATAGATGAAAAGAGATGTCTAGCAGGTATTTCACATTAATAACTCTGTGATTTCAACCAAACTAAGATCACAAAATGTATCAAATTAATTCATCAACTAATTCTTACTTACTTTTCCTCTTTCTCATGGAATTTTCTGAATATCAATGGATTGTATTGTGACTATCCTTTATGCTCTATGGTTTGTAAGTTTATATCTCTTCTGATCCAAAGCTGGTGAAGTGTACAACATGATGAAGTGTGCAGAAAGAAAAATACCACCCAGGGAAAAATAATACAATCTCTTCAACCTTTCTTTTTTACATATTAAAGTAATTGAGACACACACTGGGATGATTTGAGTACTCAAATCAACTTAAAAATTGGACAAACCCTTGGGAAAAGACTATGTGTAAAAAAGAATAAGGAAAACGAAGCATATATATCCCAAGGCTATGACAGAAAAGTCATAATTGTCACCACTCTGGATTTCACTAAACAAATAATGCAATTTCATACAGACCCAGAATATCTAGAACATCTATCTCTTTCTCAGAATGATTTGTGTTACTAAAGAAATTCATTTCTCACCATTTCGTTACTTTGTCACATAAAAATTGATCACAGACAAATAACCTCTATCTCCATGTTCCTTGACATTTATTGAGATTGATTTTTGGAGGCATGTCAAAAATTTTGAAACAAAATAAATTCTCTTAATAAGTGGATAAATCTTGCCCGTCTTTGTTTCTTGAGGAGGATTAACCCAGTGATGATAGTTGCTTGTTCCCACAAGAGAGATATTTGAAACAAAAAACTCAGGAGCGTAGTAATGAGTTGAGATGTTTTGTTTCTCTTGTTGAAAATGGACGCAATATAATTAAAATCTTGCACAACAGGATTATCCACTTTCTTTTCTCTGCAAGATGCAAAAGACTCCAAACTTTCTATCTTGTTCAACTGCAAGTAGTATCTAACTTAGAATGCAAGTGGTGTAGCAAGACACACACATTTGCTATAGAAAGGCAAAATAATGTTACATATATCCCAGTATCTTGATTCTCATAACGAAAAGTATTTATTTGGAAGAAAAAAGTGATACAACCACAGAAATAAAATGCAATAATTTTCTGTTATAACAAGTGTTTTCTCAGATTCTTTATGATAAAAAAATATTTGAGTTGCAGATTTAAATAAGTAATCTGGTTATCTGAGCTGTGTATCTTATGCATAAACAGGCTCTAGAAGCATGAAAGGTTTCTCTGGAAGTTGTTAGAACTATTTTGTAATTATTTTTATGAAATTATGGGTTCTTTTAATGACAAAATTTGAACTTTTTCAAAATTGCATAGAACTAGTGAAATGTTTCTGAAGTGTTCCCTAGGCTGGCATTTATAGCAAAGCCAAAACAATGAAGGAGCAGAGTGACTAGAACCCATCTTAGTGCCATCTGCCTCTGTCACCGTGCTGAAAGTTTCTGGAATCTTTCTCTGACTTTGTGGTCTACCTTCTACTGAATATACTGGTAAGAAACATTGCAACCAGTCTTGAAAAGAAAGCATTTACTTGTACCTGCTTAGAGTACAGCAGAATTTAAGAAACACGAAATGTATCAGGCAAGGAAACAATTTCTCCTCTACTCCATTTTGGTTGGAATTATTTTATAACACAATACACTATATAATATACAGCCCTAATATATATACTACTGTTAATGTTAGATTTAGTCACTTCTATCTGTACTATTACAAAAATAATTTTTATGTGTTTAATTTGTGCTTTTTTTTGAGACATCATAAGTTCTTTATCTCAGATATATCTTGAACCAGTTAGGTCTAAAATTCAGCTATTAAGTTCATAAAATACCTTTTGGATTTTGTTTTTAGAATGTATAAAGAGAATGTGTGGTCCTTTAAATTACAATATTCAATATTTTTTATAGCATTTTTATTTCAGTCTGTAATTTTAAAATTAATCTTTTTTTCCAGATTTTTTTCAGAGATAAATCTTTCCATGCTTTTAATCTTTCTTATCATCACTCTTGAAATCTGCTATTTTCTACTATATATAGTTAAGAAGGGTGACAAGAACTGAATAAAGTATTCCAAGTAATGGAAAATCATTGTAATAATCGCAGTGTATTTTTGCTAATTTCCTTTTTCTGACTAAAAGAAATTCTTGTCATGTTCATAAAAAGGGCAGTTCTGTTCAGATAATAATCTAATACAGGATATTACATAGACTTTGTGAGAGGAAATACTATCTTATCTAACAGTATGTGCAATATTAGCATCAAAATTTTTTACTGCCTTTTTTCCTAACATAATACCTAAAGTACATAAATTCAAGTACATTCATTCTTCTCTTGTACTAAAATATGATGCACTTCTGCTGGAAATGTGAGTAGCAGGATGATTATAATTCTTCTGTTGCATCCTGTAATGACATTTATTTTGCTGACCTTTCATATATTTTATTTCATGGTAAAATTTTCATTCACTTTCTTTTTTGGGCTTAATGCTGCCATCACATAAAATGCTATTTTTATATCTGACAGCAGAGTTTGACTGCAAGAACAATGGTTCATGAAAAAGAACTTGAGCTTCCTATTGTTGGTGTCCAAAATGACAACTGCATTTTGTTTTGCCATTTCACTACTCAGACAGTTGCTGTCAAAACTTTATAACTCTCTGGAGAGAGTTAAGTGTTAGCAGACAGAAAGAATTTACTTCCACTAACAGAAGCAAAGACATGCTTTCCAGGAGTTTTTTGAGATGTAAAATATACTTGGCATTATAATTTCATCAAGAATGACTTCCTATTGAGTTGCAGTTAGGATTTTCACTGAGTATGCCTGTTTTGCTTTTATTTTCTTCTTTTTTACTTTGCTTACTTCTAGCAATTCAAGGCCTTTGATGTGCTATATAACCTTTGACGTGCTATGTAACCTTTGACATGCTACATAACCAGAGAATCATTATATACAATTAAATCTCTGAAGTAGATGTCTCTTTACTATTCTTTTTATGTTATAATTATTTTCTCATCTTTCTATCACACTTATTCCACTTGTCACTTCTTGGATCTCAGCCGTTAACTTTTTGTAGCTTGTGCTGTTCAGTGTTAGGAATCCAGTTATCTTTGTAAATCTAACTCAAGTCATATGTGACAAAAGGATTTAGGTGAATTCAAGACCTAGATATTTTATTCAACTTATCATTCAAATACAATAAATCTACTGTTCTGTGGAATAATTGACACGCTGTAGAACAAAGATTAAAAGAAAAAATTGTTTTGTCTCATTTGCTTCATACTCTTTCCAGGTCCTTTATTTATCGCAATAAAAACCCTCACAGTAAACCTGGGAAATAGCAATAAATAATGTCATGAGTGCATGCTGGGTTTGTCAAGAATTAATCTGCTTCATACTAGTGTCATACAGTCCTGGGGCTGTTTTTTGGATTTGTGCTGAAAACAATGTTGATAATACAGAGAATTTTCATTGTTTCTGAGCAGTGCTCACACACAGTCAAGGCCTTTTCTGCTTCTTATGCCACCCCACCAGCAAGGAGGCTGGGGATGCACAAGTAGCAGGGAGACTACACAGCTAGGATGGCTGACTCTAACTGAACAAAGGAGTATCATAGAATCACAGTTTCATCAAAGTTGGAAAAGACCTCTAAGATCATCAAGTCCACCTTTGCTGCCCTTATTTGCAAGGCAAAAGCTGATATTCCAGTGCCACTGTTTCTTCCTTGTAGTTAGGGGCCCAAAACTGAACAAAGGATTTGAGATGCAGCCTCACCACTGTTGAGTAGAGAGGCACAATCACTTCCCCTGTTCTGCTGGCCACACTATTTCTGACAACGGCCAGAATGCCATCGGCCTTTTTGGCCACCTGGGTATACACTGGCTCATGTTCAGCTGCTGTTGATCAGCACCCCCAGCTCCTTTTGTGCTGAGCAACGTTCCAGCCACTCTGCCTCAGGCCTGTAGCTCTGCATGGGGTTGTTGTGATAGTGTAGGATGCCATACTCTGACCACATGGCATCCTGCTCAGCATATAAAACTGGGGGAAGAAGATGGAAGGGGGCAACGTTGATGCTGTTTGTCTTCCCAAGACACCATTATGCGTGATGGGGCCCCGCTATCCCGGGGGTGTCTGAACGCCTGCCTGCCCATGGGAAACAGGGGATGAATTCCTTGTTTTGCTTTGCTTGCATGCATGGCCTTTGCTCCACCTGTTAAGCTGTCTTTATCTCAACCCATGTGCTTTCTTTACTTCTACCCTTCTGATTCTCTCCCCTGTCCTACCTGGGAGAGAAAGCGAGAGGCTGTGGGGGTCATAGCTGCTGGCTAAGGTTAAACCACAGCATATTGAAAGGATAGAACCAAACTGAAAATCTGAAATGCAGAAATGTCTGAAATGGCAATGGAAATATGTCAGCACAGCCTGACAGAAAAAAAAAAGCCTGTGTGTACTTACTGCTTATCATCAGACTTTATATGTGTGCAATAAATAGTACGGGTTGGTTACTGCTGGGCAAAGAACTAGGGTATACATAGATTGATTGTAAAATGGCACACACTCCTGCCCAAACTGACTCCCCAGTAGTCTGAAAATATCAGACCTTTGTGCAGTGTTATTCATTATAAGATTCAAGACCATAAGAAATTAAGGATCATCTACTTTAACTTTCTGCATGTTGAAAAAATTTACAGTCCCTATAGCTAGTCCATATTCATCTTAGTAATGTGGCACTGAAGAAACCTGTTCTTTGACTTACATGTCATCCACCATGATAACTTCCATGATGTCTTAATTACTTCTATGGAACATTTAGATGAGAAATATTTAAGAAAAGCTCTTTCCAGTGTACCAATTTCTTTTAGGTAAGAGAAGACTTTATACAAATAAACCCATCACTTTCTTGTTCTCAAGAGGAAATTCACATTTGTTTATAGAAGACTAGAACACTGTCAAAAAATCTAATTTTCTGTTTAGGTACACTGAAGTCTGAAACTGAGCTTTCCAGTGCAAAGGAGATGAAAAGGCTGTTGTATTCAATTTGGTTATTGGCTATTGACTAATTATTGAAAAATTTGATGGGATTTCAGGAGCGGGAAGAATCATGTCATTGTGTTTCATGTTAAAAATCAACTGTAGAACATGGAAGATTTTATTTTTATTTTTCTTGAATCTTTGAAACATCTCCTGCTCTGAAAAAATTATTCAATAGTTTTTGAACATGTACCACACTGTTTGATTACTTTCCTAAAACATTCTACAAGCATTGGTAGAACCAAACCCTAATATTTTAACCTATCTTAGCACCTTTTGACTCAATATTTACAGGCAAGCTAATCACTCTATGCTTTCCCAGTTTCTCCAAGAATCCAAAATATGAATGCATGAGACTGAGACTATGAAACTTTTGTAATAAGGAATGGGACAAATAAATTGATTATACAGTCAAACTATAAGGGTCTATATGGTGTGTATGAACTTGAAAATGTCATTTAACGATATTATAAAAATAACACTATAATTACAGTGACAATGTGATGAAAAGAGCCTTAGGTTGTCAAGAGAATGCTGTAAGATGCAAGTTGGAATAGATTGAGCAATGCTGTATGTTTCAGTAACAGGTTATTGATCATGCACTGACTTATGATGAAGAACATAGTGGAGACTTTCAGCCTGCAATACTAAGTGGTCCTCACATAAGAAAGTGTGAATTATTCCTTGTGAACAGAGCAACCTTTCCTTAAGGACTTATTTCTTTTAAATATGTAATAGTGTTCTTTCTTAGTGACATACTCTTTTTATGGTATGATATATGCCTGGAGTGTATTTTCTTTGGCAAAGAAAATACTAACTCTGAAATACCAATAAGATTCCCTGAAATATGAAAATATGTCACTAAACAGTGTAAGTTTTGGTTTTTTCCATAATGAACAGGGGAAAGTGTATGGTTTGTAAGAACAGAGAAAACCAAGCAATTTCTTGTTGCACTTGCATAGCTAAACATACCTTGATTTTCATACTCTATTAATTTTGCTCACCATTAATTGAATTTTGCTCTGTAAAATAAAGCATATTTTCAGAAGTAGGTGTGTAATTGGAAAGTGCACTTGTGATTTTTTAGGAAAACTAGTAATGGAGTGAGTAGCAAATGAGGTCAAGAGTTATTATACATATCATGAATAACATAGTGTATGCTCAAATCTAGCAAATATTGGATTCAAAGGGACTACATCAATGTATATACTTAAACATTCATCTCAGGTAGGATTAAGTCATTTGGGCAGCTGACTTTTTAAAAAACACTTCAACTGTCTTCATTCACTTCCTGAGGATGATTTTTGGTGAAATGAATATGTTCTTACTGTATTCATGTGACTAGATTTTTTTTCCTACAGGAAAATGTTATTATTTTATTTTATTTTTTCTAAAGCTGTATACTGAGATGCAGATTTGGAAAGAGGACCAATGTTTTCTGATTCATTCACAAGAAGTGAACATTAGCAATTTTCCATCTGATTGTACTCAGCAGTTGCAGAATTCCTTTCATTAAAAAACCCTATTAAAAATAGGTCATGTCATGCACAGCAATGCTCAACTGTTTGCTTATTTTTTTTCTCAAATTTGGGATTATGTACATGTAGTGGGTTGATCCCAGACAGCACTCACCTAGTTTCTCACTGACTCCCCTCTCATGTGGGACCTGGAGAAAATAGAAGGAAGGCAAGAATACTCTTGGGCAGAGATAAGAATACTTTAATTAAGAAAGCAAAAGCTGTGTGCCAACCATGTGAATGGCTGGCATCAAGTAAGTTAAGTTTTCTTCAGTCTGATGAGCATATCATTATTCTTGAATATATGAAATTATGTGGGAAAAAAACCACTATTGTTAAGGTAAAAACAACAAAAGATCAGATAGTTTGGAATTGACAATATTCAAAGATGTAAACATATAAGTGAGCTTTTCAGGGGTGAGCCCCCCCACTAGATCTGCTGTTTACACACAGAGAAGGGCTGGCGGGAAATATGGTCAGAGGTCTTCTTGGGCACAGTGACCACAATATGCTAGAATTTGCAATATTTGCTAAAGCTAGGAGGAGTGTTAATAAAACCTCTACCCTGGATTTCCAGAGGACACACTTTGGTCTGTCTGGGACACTGATTCAGAAAGTGTCTTGGAAAGTAGCCCTTAAAAACAAAGGTGTCCAGGAAGGCTGGACATATTTTAAGGAAGTAATCTTGAAGGTGCAGGAACAGCCCATACCTCTATTCCAGAAGATGAGCTGGCAGGAAAAATGACCATCCTGGCTGAGCAGGGAGCTTTTGCAGAAACTCAGGGAAAAAAAGAGGGTGTATCACCTTTGGAAAAAGGGACAGACAACTCAGGAAGTGTTTGAAGATGCCATTACGTCATGCTGAAAGAAAGTTAGAGAGGCAAAAGCTCAGCTGGAACCTTATCTGGCCACATCTGCAAAGAATAATAAAAGGTGTTTTTATAAATATATTAATAGCAAAAGAAGGGGCAAGGAAAACCTCCATTCCTTACTGGACATGAGGGGAAAGACAGTCACCAAAGAAGAGGGAAAGACTGGGGGACTTTACACATTCTTTGCCTCAGTCTCCAACAGTACAACCAGTGATCCTCAGGACAACTGGTCTCCTGAGCTGATGGACAGGGACAGAGAGCAGAAAGGACTCCCTCTAACAGAGGAAGCAGTTGGTGACCTGCTGAGGCACTCAGATGCTCACAAGTCTGTGAGACCAGATGGGATCCATTCTAGAGTGATGAAGGAACTGTTGGAAGAGTTTGCTGAGCTGCTCTCCATCATTTATCACCACTCCTGGCTAACCAGGGAGATCACAGAAAAGGAGGCCAACTGGAGTTTGGCCAGTGTGATGCTCATCCACAAAAAGGGCCAGAAGGAAGATCTGAGGAACTACAGGCCTGTCAGTCTGACCTTGGTTCCTGACAGGGTTATGGAGCAGATCATCTTGACTGCGATCACACAGCACAAACAGGACAACCAAGGCATCAGACCCAGCCAGCACAGGTTTAGGAAGGGCAGGGCCTGCCTGACCAACCTGATCTCCTTTTATGACCAGATGACCCACCTGGTGGATGAGGGAATGGCTGTGGATGTTGTCTACCTGGACTTCTGCAAAGCCTTTGATACATCTCCCATGGCCTTCTCCTGGAAAAATCCATGGCTTGGATGGGTGCACTCTTTGCTGGGTTAAGAACTGTCTGGATGTCCAGGCCCAGGGAGTGGTGGTGAACAGAGCTGCATCCAGTTGGCAGCCAGTCACTAGTGGTGTCCCCTAGGGATCAGTGTTGGGCCCAGTCCTGTTGAATATCTATTGATGATCTGGATGAGGGGATTGGCAAGCTGGTGGATGACACCAAGTTAGATCAGAGGTTTGATCCGCTGGAGGGTAGGAAGGCTCTGCAGAAGGACCTGGACAGACTGGATTGAAGGGTTGAGACCAGTGGTATGAGGTTCAACAAGAACAAGTTCTGGGTTGTACACTTTGGCCACAACCTCCTGCAGTGCTATAGGCTTGGGGCAGAGAGGCTGGAAAGATGCCCAGCAGAAAAAGATCTGGGTATTGGTTAGCAGCAGCTGATCATGAACCAATGTGTGCCCAGGTGGCCATGAAGGCCGATGGCATCCTGGCCTGTATCAGCAATAGTGTGGCCAGAAGGATCAGATTGCCCCTGTGCACTGGTGAGGCCTTGAGTGGTGCATTCAGTTCTGGGCCCCACACTTTAAACAGGGCCTGGAGATACTGCAGTGTATCCAGTTTAGGGCAACAAGGCTCATGAAAGGACTAGAAAACATCTTATGAGGAACAGCTGAAGGAGCTGGGTTTGTTGTGAGATTGTGGTGGGGTGAGGGCCAGTATCTTCTACCGTGCCTGCAGTGAAAGGACCAGAGGAAATGGCCTTAAACTGAGACAGGGGAGATTCAGATTAGGCATTAGAAAAAAAAATTCACTGTTAGGGTGGTCAGGCATTGGAATGGGTTGCCCAGGGACATGGTGGAGTTACCATCCCTGGTGATGTTTAGGAAGCATCAACATATGGCACTGGGGGATGGTGTAGTGGTTTTGGGGTTACAGTGGTGGTGCTGATGATTGGACTGGATGATCTTAAAAGGTCTCTTCCAACCTTGACGATTCCATGGACAAAGAAATGTGTATGTTATCTTGTTAGCCAGACTAGGAAGTTTTTTTCATGTGTAGGTCCTAAAATCTATTAAGCTGGCTAACATTCCTGCTTTTGGAAGATGATGGATTAATTATCAGATGTAATTAAAAAATCTGATTGCAAAATGACTCCAGTGTACAGAGAAGCTACAGGAGACCTGTTAGCTCTACAGATCTAAGTGATAAGTATTGGGCTGGGTGGGTCTGTTCCAACCTCCAGAAAAAAAAGGAGACTACGCTGCGACCCTAATGTTTTGATGATTTGCTGTTTGCTGGCTACACTTTGACAGATCATTACTAATTTTCAAAGGAGCTGTTAAAAGTCCCCTTCAGTACACAGTGTTTTAAAGGTCCTTGAGGAATGCATCTTGTCAGACTGATATGTTATCATGCAGGTTGTCCATGCATGCTTATTAAAAAGGATTCTGCTATTCAGAAATCTGGGTTAGCATTTCAAGTAACCACAAAATGCACCCCTATGAGATCACAAGGAGTAAAAACTGTTGTACCTATTCACGGACCTTGATGCTGTGAAAGAGTAATTTGACTTACCTTGAACTAATGGCATTTTTCTGAGGTTTGCTTGTAGCTGTAGTCTCAGGCTGAGTACATTAAGTCCAATTAAGGATTGGAAAAATATTGGCCAGATTCAGGATAAATGTTTGCAACATTTTGTCTACCTACAGGTGGAAAACCTCAGTTCAGTTATTTCAGCCTGGGCAGACAAATTCACAGCATCTGTGGTTACAGCTATACCTGAAGACAATAAACATGACTAACAAAGGGATGACCTACAGAATTTTGATATGGAAGAAATATCCATCAGCATAATTTCTGACTACTTGCTTCATTCCTGGCATTTTCAATACTAAATAAACCCTTGGGACATAGTGGAGAAGTAGGTCAGAACCTTATAAAAATGCAGCCACCCACCTCTGGTACAGTACAGAAAATTCATCACTTCTGTAACTGGACTCAATGGAATTACTGTAGGAATGAGCAAGCCAGTATTTTGATAGTAGTGTGGTCCAACTGAGCCATAGTTGCTAAATTGCTAATGAGCTAATGAGGAATTATACACATTTCAATTTTCAAAATTTGAAACAAGAACTACTTTTCACATGCTGTATCCATGCGCTGCTTCTCAAATCTGCCCTCAGCAGAGCTGCAGATCTACTCCAAAATAGCAATACACTGAACACAGCAAAATACAGCATTTATAAGCATGTAGAGTTCTAAGACTAAATTTGTGATTTTGTGCTAAAACCAGACCTATTTTCTATCAAAAATGGAAACCTACACTTTCACCTCATTCTGGTTATATGAAGATGTTATTGTTTGATGGGGATAGGAGTACTGCATGGCATTGCCTGGCGATTTTCATGGATGAGGTGGTGGGATTCTTCCTTCCTTGCTGCACTTAGCTGCATATTTAGAAGTAATCCACCTGTTCAGGTATATATGCACATGAATGAGATAAAGGAAATAACTCAAAGCTAAGGAATAAATATATTTCTGGTATGGAATTCTCTGGTGCCTTTTCTGGAAATGGGTGTCATATAAATATCAAGGTTTCCAGTCATTGTTAAAATCTTACAGTCTATCAAATTGCCATCATAATTAACCCCTTTGGAACATATTTAATGATTTTAAGGACATATTCTGTAACTACTCTGTGAATCTGGCTCTCCAAAGTACAAAGGAATGTATATGACTGTGGGATGTTCTGAAACCACATGGCTTTGTTTCAGCTACTGCATCATTTTATAGCAAAACACACATACTTGAAAAGATTTCTTTGCTCAGTTTAAATGTGTCTTATTTTACTCATTTGCCTAATCCTGATGGGTCTCCATTATAGTCCAGAATGATTAAGTTACCTCTTTCAGGAGCTTGCATGAGTGGAAGGAGAAGCCATGTCTAGTAGCAGTGTTCTGGTGCTTTTACTTTTTCTTTCCTCGTTAGACGCATTGATAAATTGTTAAATATGAGCCTAAGAGCAGAAGGAACTGCCCTGATTCTCCTAGAAACCCCTGATTACTTAGCTACAGTGTCAAAATGATGGCTGCCATGGCATGCCATGCCATTAAATAATGAGACATGAAAATTTTAATTTATGTACCAGTCTAAACTAATTTACTGGAAATTAATGTAATTTACAAAGATCTACTAATTGTGCAACAGAGACTTGAAAGATCTATTGTGAGAAATTATGTTTTCTTCTTTCTGATACTTGTTCAGAGACTTTTGTTTTCTTCCAAAATTAATTAACTCAGTAATGATCCAATAGTCATTAAAAGAGGATCTGATTTCTTCAGAAGCTACATTCTCTTGAGAAACAACAAATACAGGATCTGAGATGTCACTAACCTTTACTCTTCTTCCTCTACCACCCTTGTAATTAGTCATAGCAAATGACAGAAAGGGTGTAACCAATTAGTACAAAAAAACTCTTGAAAAAGCCTGCATCATATTTGTTAGATCTTAGGCATATTTTGCTGTACTAGCTGCTGTAATTACAAACTCTGAAGCCATTATAATGAATAAGGGAATGAGGAGCAGTGGTTATGGAGCAGTGTATCTGACAGAGTGAATTTATGTACTTTAGGGCCCAATTCAAAATTTATTGAAATAAATTTAAGTATTCTCTCAACATTTGACTAAGACAAATGCTACACAATCACAAATCAAGCAGTAATGACTGCCATCTTTTTTTTTTTCACCGTGTCAGTTGGTCAGTGAATTGTATTCTAGTGAAAAACTGGTTTTGACCTTGTAATCTTGAGATCTTTTTCCTTCTGTTTAGTCACTCAGAATTTGCTGTTACTTATGTACAAAATAGATTTTCAAGTTTAAAATACTGATCTACTGAAATTATTTTGCATTCTGAGTCTGGTTTAGGATATTTGGAGAAACATTAAGCTCAATAGTTTATAGAATTCCTTTTAATTTCTGTGATATTGATAGACCTATTTTATTCTGACAGAAAAATATTTTGTTTGCTCTCAGAAGTATCCAATGAGGAAGATTTTACATGTACAGCAAAATTGTTGATACTTCTTATATGAGATGACAGATAAAGAAAGAAAAGCCTATAGAAGATATATGGAAAAAAAATTCAAAATGGACAAAATGGAGTAAATAATCTAACATTTTTTTTATCCTTTTTTTTTCCAAAATATTTTTATTCTGAAAAAATGACTGGTAGATGCACTGAAATTCCACTTAAAAATAATAAATGTCTAGTTTGTCTGAAAATATAACTCTCCCACAGTCCCAAAAGGATCTTCAGCTGTTTTCTATTTACAAAAACCAGCCCAGATTCTGTCTGGATTATGCCTAAATTGCTAAGTGGACATCCCAGCTTTATTTGGTCTAACGTAGATTTTATTTAAACTGTAATAACAATTTTCTTCTTGTGTATGTATATATATATAAATAGCTATGATTCAGTAACAAATAATATCACATGAATTATTCTATGGCATGCATTTTCTTCTCCCAAAACAGCATCAATTCAGTTTAATCTGGCACAGGAAGCATGTATTAACTCTTCTGTTTTATTTTAATCTAATTTTTAGGATGACTTCCAGGGAGAGTAATTTTGTATTGCTTACTACTTTTACCTGGAAAAAGACCAATGGTGTGCAATTCAAAAGTTAATACTTTATAATTTTTTTACCGATTATATGCCTTCTCCTAAAACAAAATTTAGCAAGTTAGTTGGTGCTTGATTTTACTCTGACTTTTATCTAATTTCTCAGGAGCTGTCACATATGCTGGTTTGTATTTTTGCCATTTGAAACCATGAAAATAAATGGGAAATATTTTCGTATGGTAGGTTGCACAAGTGCAATACCTTGTTCTACTACTAAATCATTTCCATCAAGGCCTAGAAGTTTTCCCACAGCCATGCTCAAAATCGAAACCAATAGTTTTTCACTCATGTAGAAAACAGTTCATCTCTGTATGAAATGGTAGAAAATGACCCTAAGCAGATTTATTCCTGCATTTGCACAGAGGGCAGTTAGGGATGGAGAAACATCATGGTGCCTAAGAAACAGTGACTTGAACTAAAGCAAATACCAAGCTTTAATTTAGATTTTAGTCTGTGTTTTGGATTTTCTTTTCTACTGCATCAGAAAACAAGATTTGTCTTTTCTTTCACTTTGAAATGGCATTGAGTCTCTGTGAGCATAATGTGCCATGCTGTAATAAATATACATTTTAAATTTTACTCCTTGATATTTAAGTTAATTTCTCTGTTGTCCACATTTCTGTCTCAGTCTTCTAAATGTCTATTGGCAGATAGTATTAAAATGCTAATGCAAGCCTGTTTCTTTAAAGAAAATAGTCATAACAATCATTAATTCATTCTGAGATAAGAAACAAAACCTCAAGAGATGTTCTATTTAATATTCAGATATGGATTGCTTTGATAGAAGTGCTTTATCACTTATAACAAAGCATGCATTGTGAGTGTAAGAAGATTATAAGACATCAGACACCTAATAATGAAGGTTAGGTCATGGATAACAAAGTTACTGTAAGTATTTGGAAAACAGAAATAGAAGTGCAAATACTTCTCAACTAGGTTTAGTCCCAAACACCACCTATATCTCCTCATATTTTTGAAATATGAATATAGAGTATTAAAAAGCCTAACATCCTCTTATAAAAGTCATCTAGCTGTCAGGGTACAGTTAAGAGCAAAAATAAAAATAAAACATGAAGAATTGTGAACTCTGTGGCACGCAGTCACACTGTATCCGAGGAGAACTCCAGCAACAGACTGTAACAGAATCAATCTTATATTTATTTTCCAGTGGATCAAAAGAAGACAATACACATTATTAAATGAAATCATATCCTGAATTTTTAGAAAGGAGGGTTATGTTATTTCTATGACTAATATATGACTTCCCTGACATTCCTAGGAAATGAGGTTACCGATACCAAAGTGTTCAAAAGCAGTACAATATAACATCATAGAGAAGTCAGTATCATAACTAGAGAAAAATATTCTTCCTTAACTTCTCCGATAAAGGCCAAAATGGATGACTTTTAACTTTAGTAGCATATTCTTCAAAATAGTAATACAAATTTACAGGCAAAACTTTGCCAAGGTCCAGTAGATCTCTGAAACAAAGCATCTCTCATTATTTTAACAGCAGCACTATTAAACCAAGGTATTCATATGTTTGTGTGATATTACTTTTACATGACAGTTATAAAACATAACTGATGACTGCAGGGCTATAAACCAAACCAATGTCAACAGCAAAAGAGCTGATGTTCCTTAGCATCACTCATCTTTCCTTCTCTGTCTTTGGTATGCACCTGAGAAAGAAAAATATGCAAAGCCATCAAAAAAGAAATGCTAAGACAGTTTTGAAAATAAACCAAATGAAACTGGAAAAAAATCATCTTTAAAGTGTCTCTTAAAAGGCTCTAATAGATAACCTCTCAGAGGTTAAGCAAAGATATCACATTAAAGAAATGTGTTTCTTATTTTGTTATTAATGTAAAAAAATTACTTTGTCTTTACTATAAATCATGAAAAGTTTTAACCACATCACCACTCCAGGTTTTGGGGGGAAATTTACTAGTCATACTTCTGGCATCGTTTACTCTAAAGAAGTCATTACCTTCACCTTTGACACCAGTTCTGCAAGAGGAATTTGCTTTCTGAGGAAGAAATTTTATTTTGCTAGTAATATATCAAAAGTTTGCAGTGAGGGATCTCCAGTTTAATTTTTTTAAAGACAAATAAAATAAAATAAACCCCCTCCTCCTCTCAAGTTTGCAATGTTGGCAGTTGTCCAAAGTGAGTTACACTCTGAAATGGAGTGCACAAGCAAAAAACCAAACGAAACCCAAAACCAAACCCCCCAAAACAACAAATGCCAAAAAAATCCAAGCAACAAAAAAAGAAACCCCTATGTCTTTATATTTTTTTTTCTCTTGGCTAATTATTAGTCAGCTCACTATCGCCACTGACTATGATATATCAATTGCTATCAATTAAAGTAAACATAACTTAGTCCAAATTTAATTTTCAGATTTCTAAAGGAAAGCAAGTAAAGGTACTATTTTAATTGCTGTTCCAGCTCTGCAGCCTACGATAATCTTTATCGTAAGACTTTCTGAAGTAGCACAGATGAACAACTTTGTCAGATGTTGCAACTTGACTTGTACACTGTGTATAAAAAAGCAGAGTTCTCATGCTCTAGTTAATTAATTGGATTATGCCTTCAAAAGGATAGACACTTCATATGCCCTTATTATAAGCTTTTTTAAAGAAAGTTTGCAGAATAGACTTTCAGAAGAATAACCTAAGGATGAACTTTCAACTTGTGCTATATCACAGTTTCCTTTAGAAAAGGCAGATTTAGAGGTCAGGAAAAAATGTTAGGGAGAAGATGATGTGCCATATTTTTATGAAGTGTGGCATCTAAGGAGGAGATATATCCTTAGCAGGACTTTAAGACTGTCACCCTGTCCCAGTTTGAGACAAAATTCAGAGGAGCATCTGATTTTGAACATCCTCTCTTTAGAAGGCAGGTTACAGCCAGTCCTCCCCCACCAGGTTTGGGAAAGAAATTCCTCGGAGGAAAGTGAAAATGAAAAAACCTATTTATTTAACAAACACACAGGAAAAGAATAATATTGCTAAATAATAAAACCTGTCGCTGTGGAGAGAAACCTGGGAAGATTTTAAAGTCCTTCCGTGGGTGTGGCTCTTCTCTCTCCAGAGCTGGGGTTTGGCCCCTCCAGGCAGTGGTGTGGGCCTCCCGGTGCTCGTGATGTTCTGATGTTGTTGCACAGTTCCAGAAGAAAAGAAGAAGAAACCGAAGTCCCAGGGAAACAAAGGAGTTTAACTCTCCGTCTCTCTCTTCCAAGAAAAAGGAGCCAAGAGCTGAGAAAAGCAGGAAGGGTGCTTCTTTCACTCCTCAGAAGCAGCAGCTAATCTCTGTGTCCTTGAAGCACAAACTGTTTTGAAAAGTTGCTCAGTTTTTTTCTCTCCCATCTCGGGCTCAGTTTGAAGGCACAGAAAGGCATAGGATTCATTTCTGGACCATATGGGATACATCATAAAGTCACCCCAAGACACACCGTCATGATTCCTAATTTTCTTGTTCTGTGAATGGCTTCTTTTTTTCTTAGCAGATAGACTTTAGGCTAAGGGATTGGTCAAATATACTCTGGACATCCATAAATATGAAGTATTAGACATAGCATCATACAAATATTTTTGCCAATTATATATATTTATATTCCTTAATATGTTAGTCTTCAGTCCTACATCACCTTAGGAACAGTCTGAATAATAATTTAGCACACAGAAGTAGATATTGAATCTAGCTGGACTAGCATAAAGAATTCTGCCTGAAACTGAAAATACTTTCCCATCATGGACTTTAATTTTCCCCAGAGGAGCTCTATCCTGTAGTCATGCACATGGTCAGTGTTCTGAATAACTCTGAGACAAAAATTTAACTTATTTTCAGTATTTTTATTTTTCTATCCCTTTACTGGAATAGAATACATTTGAAGGACTAAGGAAAAGATTAGCAATTTCTGCATATCTTCAGACCTGCAAAAATTCCAGATGCACCCCAAAACACAGCCAGTCAAAACCTACCAAGAAGATTGAAAACTATGATAAGCTGAATATTGTATTTACAGGTTTGTTCTAATTCCAGGTTTAAAGTGAATTTAACTAGTGAAAGTTTGTAGCCTTGCGGAAATCAGTACTGATTGCTGTAGAAGATCTCTGCAGAATAAGAGATTTACAAAAGTGCAGAGATTGTAAAAGGATTTCAGCTGAATGACTGACTAAATTGACTGGCCTGTCAATAGGTGTCCTATAGGTGAGAAGTGTGTGAAGGGTATACAGGCGTGGTTAACCATGCTCCACTCTGATAGCCTGCCTTCAAACTGTCCTTTCTTCAGACCCCAAATTTTCCTTTTTCATGGTGATTCCCAGAGACTTTGAAATCCCAATGATCAGAAGAATTCTAGTACATTAGGCATGTCTTAATGCCTGATAAAATTTTATTTCTTAGATGAAACTACCTACATTTAGCCTGAGTAATATTTTCCAGCTATGCCATTCTGGGGGAGGAGACTGCATAGAGTGTTTATTTAGAGCTATACACATGCAGGGGATTGTCACACATTGTTATATACATGAAAATGTTCACATATCAATGGAAAGAGTATCCCAAATGAGATATAAACTAGCTTGAGGGGAGAGGAATAACAGTTTCATTTAACCTTTGGTTGTTAATTCTGCTCTTGGGAGGGAAATAAGTGGGGTTTGATGTTTCAGGCAGATGAAGTACTTGATTTTTACTTTAACTTTGTTGACTGTAATATGCTTGGGGGCAGATAAAAATGGTGCTTTGCAAGTCAAAATTGTTGCAGGAAAAGAAAAATATAGTTTTATAATAAAAGTAATATTTAATTATACATATTTTATGCTGCCACAAAATTTTCCATTTCAAGAGATTGTTTAAGTCTGCAGGCATACACGTTACTCCGTAACCTGACATTCAGCATGAAGAAAAAAAAAGATTCTTCCTTGTTTCCTTATCAGAGGCATGACCACCCTATATTAATTTATCTACACTCCTGATGAAAATAGGGTGGCTGATACATCTAATTCATGTTTCAAACACTGAAAGATCAAAATAAACACTAACTCACTAAACCCAAGAAGCACTCTGAAGCTGAGGGAAAAAAAAAATAAAGTGATTAATATTTAAAACTTGTCTAGAAAGAACTGTCTTCAATATTTATATGGCATCATAAAACTGCACCAGAAATGCTAAATACTGCAGAATGTTTAAAATCCAGAATGTAAGTCTGTGTCACTAAAACCCTTTTACTTAGACAGCTTCTCTGCAAATTCTTGCTTCTTTGCAAATTTTTACACAGAAAAACCTTGCCTAGCAGAATTCCAGCTCAATTGCTTTAATAGTTGTTGAAGCATCAAAGATATTTATTAATTACTGTTATGCAACTTCTGGAATGACTATTTCGTAGCTGATTTGGTTTACAGAATGAAAAAAATAAACATCCTCCTATTTCACATTTTTACCCAACCCTAATATAAAATAAAAGTAAAGATTTCATAATGAGCTTAAAGACCATTAATTCAGACCGATAAATGTCTGATTTGTCTTATTAAGGAAGCCAATGAATAACAAATATAAAAGCCAACAGAATGATCTTATTTTATCCTCCCATTTTCTGTGTTTTCTGACTGCGACATAAGAAGTGATAACACTAATTTGGTGTTATGACCTCTCTGCACCCTGTTGATGTCTGTGAGCTCACCTCGAGTCAGACAGACACTTTGAGGGCAAGACATTGCCATATTGCCTTCAAAGCAAGAGCTTTTTGAAAACTTTAGCTAATAATGGAAATAACCAAATTACTGACTTGGCACTTTCGGGTGTTAGGCAAGATCCACACAGAAGCAATGGCAGGTAACGAGGACAGATTTTATATTTGAAGGCATACAACAGGTTCAGCTCAGAACCGGGGCAGAAACACCAATTAAGCGTAGTGTGGTGATGTATTTTCCTTTGAATGGTTTGTTCTGTTTCCCCCTTCCGAAATGTATGGTCTATTCCTAAGCTGTAACCTGGCCTTTGATCCCTCCCCTGTGAGCTTTTCATTGGTTCAAGCCTTGGGCCCGCGGGCCCTTCGAAACCCTGATAGGGGAGTGCTCAGAGGAGGAGGCTCTCTTTCCGCTTGGATCTTCCCCCTCTCCCTTCCCCTTCCCTCTCCCCTCTCCCTTCCCCCCCCCCCTCCTTGCCAGCACTGGACCTGAAATAAAC
>WEIT01041301.1:23414-46514 GCA_013389985.1 Dryoscopus gambensis
CTTCCGTCGCTGGTTAATTTTTTTTTTTTTTTTTTGCTTATCTAAAAACCTCAAGCTGTGCTAATACATGACAAGGCAGTACTGGAAAATACATCTGTTCAGTTGAGAGGCAAGTAATTTCTAAGACACTGGTGTTTCTTGGATTTACTGTTTTTGTATGGTGTCCATATGTCAGTTCTCCTTTCAGTTTCATGAGGAAATCCAAAATTTCATCACATCATCTGTTTCTGAAGCCAGACCAGGATCATGTTGCTATTACTCGATCCATGAGGAGGTGTTGGTGTGGTGTGCAGGTTTACTCTTGCTCAGTCCTGTACTATCAGTCAACTTGTATGGAAAGAGTGGAGTACGAAAAGCCCACATACACATAGAATGTTCTCTAAAATTTTAAGTTGCTCAAAGCAAAAATGTAGCAAGGAGAAATTACTATGATTGATGGTCTGCAATAGCAAAACATAGTGAATTGCAAATCTAAAACTAGTACTCCCTTCTGTACCAAAAAGGGAGGTTTTACTGAGAAGAAACAGCAGCACTGATCAGGCAGAGCATCCTAAACCAGGAGAAACACGACTGTGGCAGCTGCTCTCTCTGCTTTCCCTTGCTTTCTCTTCTTATACGGGAGGGATCTGCCATTAAGACTTCTGGATTTTCATCAAATATAGCATGTTTACATATATTGGATGTATGATCTTTGTTCACCTTAAACTAGTGCTACTCAGCTCCCAACTTTCCTTTAGTGACCTGGACTTGTGCAACCTGTGTTGAAAGATCTGCAACTGCACAATGCAATGTTTCTAGATACAGTATTTAACTTTTAACTTACTGCACTGAACTTAAAGCACATAATTTATAAGAGATTATTAAAATAATTTGTTTTACCATCACTGTTCAGGACAATGTGCTGGTATTCAAACCATTCCATGAAAATAGATATTTTATTTTCTTGTAAGCCTTTGGCTCTTGGAGATTACCGCAGTGTATTCACACAAGTGAGAGTTTACACATGGGAAACTAAGATACAGAAGAGTAAAATTCAAAATTATCTCTAATCTTGAGTAACTGATATTAAATATCTAAGCATTTTTCCAAAGTCTTTAATTGATGTATTTAATCATAATTTCCATTATGTATCCCTTCAAAAATCTTGTCGATAAGAAGCCAAAAGCTATCAAGTCTCCAGAAAATGATGTATCTGGTTTCCTGACAATTCTGAAGAAGTCTAAAAAATATCAACTCTAACTCCAGACTTAGTTCACTCTAAAAATAATGAGGCAGTTATAAAGAAGGCCTGTATTCTAATTCCAGTTCTTAAAATAAACCTTATCCCACTCTAATCCCATTTTTTTCTGATAATGGTCTAAAATGCTTTTAAACCCTACCCACTTGGTGGAGCATCCCTGTTGGTCTTGAATACCACACACAATTAAACTTTTGATAAAAAATAGTGGATTTTTGTAATGTTGTTAGGTGGTTTCTTTTAGGAGGAGGCTGCCAAATGAACAAGTAATTTAAAATCTCTTTCTAATGTTCAGATGATAAGGATTGTATTAAATCTTCCAGTATTCACTATCTAGTGCTCATGGAGATGGACAACGCTCTAGAAGATATTATTTATCATACACTCAGAAACTCTCCCTTCATGACTTTGCTATCCATATTTCTTTACCTGGGAACTTGCAGTTTTGTCACTAAAAATACTTCTACTGAAAGTAAATCTCTGCAAATGCATGGCCTGCTGATAAGAGATAATAGGGTCTGGTAGGCAGGACAAGAGAGCATCAAAAGATTGCCAAATCCCCTCCCCTCTCTATTAGCAATATTATTGTTCTTGGTATTCTTTTCCAATTTTGATTACAGAGAAAGTCACTGACACAATAATTCTTGAAATTACTAATATACTTCAGATACCTAATGCCACAGTATAAAAAAAAGCAACTTAAAATTATTAATTTTTACCCATTCTTATCAGTTATCCATTTTTAATTTAATGATCGTGTTTTTAAAAGCCATTTCAGATATGCAAATATGTGAAAACTTTGTTAGAAACTCAGTGAGGTTTAAGTACCAACCATAATCTGACAGAAACAATAGTGTTTAAAATTACAAGCAGATGGGAAAAGAATAAAATAGAAAAACAATTTTCCTGCTAAGACACTATTCTTTTAAAAGTTTGGTATAAATTATGTCTTTTGTCAGAATCAGGACACAAATTTTAAAGATAAACAAAGCAAAAATGTAGGTTATAAGAAAAACTAATTGCTATTCTGTGCTTTGAAATATTCAATAATTAACATTTAAATATAAAACAGTAAATTCTGCTAAGCTAGGAGTTCTTTCAGACAACAGAGGTCTTATATGGAATTCAAATTTTTAATGAAGCCTGAAAAACAGAATAATAAGGGAAAAAAGCTATCCTTCTGTTAAAATTTTAAGCTACACATATCTGTTCAGTCGTACATAGAGAATTTCCTAGATGTCGCGAATAGATTAATTTACAATGGGGTCTGCCAAACAAATCTATGAATCTACTTTACTTTTCATTCCTAAAAAAAGATCAAATGGCCTAAACAATTTATAGTTGAAACTATGAATAGATTTAAAGTAGGTATGAAGTAACAATGAAATCTTTATGTTTCCCAATAAAATACTTTTATCCTATTTACTGATATACAGTTGTTTTGTTATCTTGCAAATATTTAGGTCTGTGTAGGGTCCAATTCTGGAAATATTCTGCTTGTACAAACATGTTGTGTATAAAAAAAAAAGAATATTTATTTAGGAAATATCTTAAAGGCTAATAGTAAAGATAATAAATACACTTGAATCATAGAATCACAGTACTGTAGAATGGTTTGGAAGGGATCTTTGAAGTCTAGACTATCTAGTTCCAAGCCCTCTGCCATGGGCAGAGATGCCTTCCTCTAGACCAGATTGCTCAAAACTCTGTCCAACCCAGCCTTGAGCACTCAGGTTGCTGATGCTGCAGTCAATACAATTGTAGGGGTTTGACCAGGAAATCTTTATTGGATCAAATCGGTCCCCTGCGTTCCTCACGCATATTATTATCCTTGAGAATGAAGAGCCCTTCCACTTTAGGAAAAATATTCTCAAATAGGTGCCAGCTCTCAGTTTCATTGCCAAGCTGTCATTAGTGCTATGGTTATGTGTGGCATGCCAATCAGGGAACAAGACAATCCTCTAAAGGGACAGGTAGCCCAGTTCTGTTTCCCTGACTGGCCCGTTGATTTCCCTGCCCCTTTTTCCCTTATATGTCAAGGTCCTGCCCATGTACTGCCCCTGTGCCCTGAGCCATGTGCTCTCTCTGCCCTCCTCATCCCCACATAAAACCCAGGCCCATGCCATGTGACTCCCTCTCCACCTTGGGGTATCAGCCTGTACTGGTCCTCTCTACCTTAGGGGTCACCATGTGAATAAACATCCTCTGAGGTCCCCACATGGGGAGCCTTCTCGCCTCTTTTATCGCCACCGCGTTGCAGAAGCTGAGAGCTAGCTGGAGCCATGCGGGGCTGAAAGCCCTGCTGTACTCTCTGGGAAGGCTGTGGCTTGCCAGACCATCACCAGAAACCACACACCGCAACAGTTATGGATAGGGTTCAGGGAGCAGAAAGGCCTCTAGATCCAGGGACTCTGTACCTGGGACAGACACACCAAGGGAAGCACAGCACTGCACCAAGGTTGCTCTCTGGGCCTTCCTCATCTGGACCCCCCATGGTGCTGGGGGACTCTGCTGCAGCCCCAAGCTGCCATTACTGTTGGGATTAGGGTTCAGAGATCCACAAAGGCTGCACCACCAGAGGCCCTGGAGGTGGAAGAAAAGTGCCAAGGGTAGAACAGGATTGCATAAGCATTGCTTCCACCACAGCTTTTGAACCCAGTTTCCCTGAAAGTGTAGGCTTTTTGGATCTCTGAATCCTAACCCTAACCCTAATGGCAGCTAGAGTTTGAGGTCCCCAGCATCATGGATGTTCCAGATAATATTTCTTTTTATGTTTCAGTAAATTGAAATAATGCGGATATAAATCTCCTTTATCATTTTGTGCAGGCTATGTATGCCTTGAGTTTAACGGAGTTATGCTGCACCTTGAATAGGCAAGGAAAGACAAGAGGTAAGAAGGGAATATTTCAAAAATTTTTGCTGTTAACCTGCAGAGTAATACTGGGTGAAAGATAACTTTTCCCACAGAAAAATGCATTGTAGAATTCTGTGTTTCTATGGATCAAACATTTTCTGAGGGCTGCACCTGGAGTGACTCACTGAAGGAAAAATCTTTCCCAAAAATATTAATAAACTTGCAAAACTGGAAGAAAGCTTTTCTGTAACCTAAATGTACACATTGCTAAATTTGCTTAACCATTACTGGAGGTTTAATTAAACAATTGGGTTTTTTGCAATTGAATAAATTTTTTTAATAATATTTAATTAAAAACAAAAATATAACCCATTATCTAATGCAAATAATCTAAAAATCTGGCAAGAAAGGGAGTGAAAAAAGCCCTCTAAGTTTGAGAAAACCATTTTGGTGACACTCACAAAATACTCAAATGCTTTTAAAAGGTAACATTTTGCTAATTACGTGTCTAGATGTCTGAGTGACAGTGTTGCACATATCTCTGTTAATATGAATGGGACATATTCCAGTTCACTGGAGCCACAGATACCACAAAAATTCATGATTTTCTAACATTAAAACAACAAAGCCCCTCAAAAAAACAGTGTAGGATAAAAGCAACACAAATGACATTAAAATCATTACTTCCTGGAACCATGGCAAATGTCACATAATATGATTTTTTTTGTTGTTGTTGTTCTCTTTTTAACCATTAAAGTGTAAAATCCTGTATCAGGCTGCTGACAGGGGTAGTAGGATCCCTGCCACTGGAGGTGTTTGGCAACCTGCTGGATTAGACTTGCTTTGAGTAGGGAATTGGATTAGGTGACCTTTTGATACTCCTTCCAACCTTTAGATTCTGGTTCCGTGATTGCATTATTCTGGTGAACCATCAGAAAGTTTGTTTTTCAGGCTGTTAATTTACAGTGGAGGCTCTCTCTACAACTGCCTGAAAAGAGGTTGCAGCCAGGTGGGGGTCGGCCTTTTCTCCCAGGCAACCAGTGACAGGACAAGAGGACACAGTCTTGAGCTGTGCCACGGGAGGTTTAAATTGGACATTAGGAAGAACTTCTTCACAGAAAGGGTGATTGGGCGTTGGAAAGGGCTGCCCAGGGAGCTGGTGGAGTCACCATCGCTGGAGGCGTTTTGAAAAGACTGGATGTGGCACTCAGTGCCATAGTTTAATTGACAAAGTGGTATTAGGTCACAGGTTGGACCTGATCATCTCAAAGGTCTTTTCCAAACTAATTATAGTAGTAGTTAGTAGTAGTAGTAGTAGTAGTAGTAGTCTGTTATAGGATGTCAAAATTTCTACAATTCTGTATAAACATACTGTAGATAATATCTGAATACTGGTAGTTATTGGAGTAACATTAAATAATATTCCAAGGTATCTTCTAAATGGGTAAAGTAAATAAACTGTAAGAATGCTGTTCAGAGTTTCTCCTAGAGAGAACAAAACAAAGAATTAATGAAGTTGGATAATTTGGGAAAGAAATTTCCTTGGTCCTATCTGAAAGGGCATGGACACTGCAGCGAAATATCAGTCCCAATAATTCTCAATACCAACTGACAGAAACATGTACAGCTGTGCATGATTGATATATATGTGTATCCATACACTCACACAAATACATGGGTAAAAGGTGAGCTTCAGCCTCATAACTGTCCTTCCAGGATGACTAGCAGATAATCAAATACCAAACAAATCATTACTAAGATTCTCTAGTGGTTCGTTTTCATACACATTTGTTCATTCACTTCTTGAAAATAAGATTCACAGTATAAAGTTCTGTATGCTTTCAAGCCTATTAGATTGGAAATAGCATCATTACTAGAAAAAAAAATCATTGGAAGGAAAAGCTATTATCAGAACAGTAAGAGGAAACTATGAGGAAAAAAAAAAGCCAGAGAACTTTGATACAAGTCCTACTATTGACAAAATGCTCTTGAACATGAGATACATATGATACATATCATCCACTGAGATTCTTTAATCTAATTTTAAATGTTCTGCCTCATTCAATGCTTTGTATGTTGGAAGTTTTGCTCAGTAAAGAAACAGAAGTCCAACCTTGCAATAGGAACTTCCATTTAATTTAATTACTTTTTTTTTTATTTATTTTTGGAATGGATTTTACAAAATATATCAGCTGAATGATAAAGGAGAAATTAAAATTATGGCAAGAGATTAACCATTATTGGCATATCTATTTCAACAGAAAAATGCTGAAAGATAGCTTTTAACATATTGAAAATAAAGAATTTACTTAGGTTTTAGAAATAAGTATGTAGCAGGAATATTTATTACTCCTCACAAATTATTTTCTTCTGCTTTAGTACATAATTTCTTTGATCATTCTCTGAAACATTAGACATTGTTCTATGAAATGATGCAATCAAACCAAATTATTTTGGAACATAGTAGCTCAATACTCACATACTGATTACTCAAAGGTATTTTTCTGTCCGACAAGGCCCTTACATACTACATCTCTATTTTAAGAGAATAGCGTAAGTACACTGAAGGTCTTATCCAATGTCAATGAAGTCAACAGAATGAATCCAACTTACTTTTTTGGAAGAAGTCATAGCTCATTACAGACATCTAATATTTTGATGTTGATGCAAATCTTAATCAGACAAATTAAGGTATTTATGCTTTAGTTTCAGTTGTAAGGCATGAGACAACTTAATGATGGTGTTTAGTGTTTCAGTGAGAAAAGTATATCTATCAACTTGAATTTTAATAACCCTAATACTGGCAATGAGCTTCAAAGAAGTCTATCTGCTGGATTGGTAAGGTATGTTATAACTCTAAAATTTCATACAGACAGTAATGTGGCATTTCTCAAAGCTTTACACAGATAATAAGTTCCACTATCCTCTTTTCCACTGAGACATCAGCTTGTAAGACAGAAACACAGATGTTACGTGTCCCAAATATTAGAAAGGTCGTTTCGTTAAAGCGTCCTTCTATTGATCTCATAGCTGTGCATAGGGAAGACTTAGCAGTGACTTCAGGGGCACAAGGATTTCAAATAATATTATTAGATCATTCTTGACATGTTTCTTTTTAAAACTTCTGAAAGAAGACAGGGAATACAAAGAATATTCAAACATCATTTCCATTGTACGGCATTCTACGCTCCTTTGTGTTTAAGATATATGAAAGAACCAGAATTTGCTTAAGATTGCTGAGTCTTCATTAAGAATGGTTGAATGCCCATAAATATCTAGCAATATCAAGGGCATTGTTTTTTTCTGAATTTATTTCTTATGTTGATTATCTGGAAAGCAGTCTAAGCACATTAGTGGAATGACAATGAATATATAAATAAATTTGTGCAGGGTAGAACTAAGGAGGAGAAAGAGGGTAAAAGGTTTGTAAAGTAATCATAAACAGCAAACATAATGAAACTAAGATGAAAGTGTGATCAACCCTTCTCTACCTTCAGAAATATGTACCTACTACGTAATAAACCTGCTTGAATGACAGCTATAGTTTTAAAAGATGAAAAGAAAATTACCAAAGTAGTATCTGAGAACTGTAGTCATACATTCCAAGCAAAAATTTGATTTTCTGCATGTGTGTGGAACCTGCATCATAAAACACTGAATTTCATGATCCTATTTTCTAAAGGGTTCTGATGGTGCAACATTAATAGACTCATCGAATCATAAAATAGTTTAGGCTGGAAGGGACTTTCAAAGATGGATCACCTAGTCCAACCCCTCTGCCAAAGGCAGAGACATATTTCTCTAGATCAGGTTGCTGTCTTTCAAGCCTGGCCTGAAAGATTGCCAGTGTTAGGATATCCACAACTTCACTGAGCAATCCTTTCTGGAGTCTCAGCACCCACACTCGAAAAAAATGTCTTCCTTATCTCCAAATTTACTACCTTTCAATTTAAAATCATTGCCCCTTGTTCTTTCACCACGGACTTTGATAAAAAGTATTTTTCTGACTTTCTTAACACTCCTTTATATATTGAAAAGACATTGAATTCTCCATAATCTGAACTACACTCTTACCTAAGTCACAGTCAATGATGGTTGTTTCTGTAGTCTACCAGGGGAAAAAAATCCCACTGTCTTTCAAGAGATATCTAGATATGAAAACAGGAAGAAAAAAACCCAAACAAAATAAAACAATTCTTCACTTTCCTTAATTATTCTATGAAGAGATAAGCATGTATGGTAAAAAAAAGTCTTAAAAACCTCTAAGGCCAGAGACTACATGACCTCACAGCCTGTTCCAAGGATTTACTGTCTTCAAGATGAAAAACAAATATCTTTATACTATGCCTGAATATCTCCTTCTCATTTATACCTCTAGTCTTCCCATGTGCTGCTGCAGAGACTGGCCTGCCTGGAGCACAGATTCCCCTGCAGCCCGTGAGGGAGACCATGGTGATGTGGGTTCTCTGTCTGCAGCCCATGGACAACCACAGTGGAGCACACATCCACATTGCATCTCATGGAGAACCACATGCTGCAGCAGGTGCATACATCCTGAAGGAAGGTGCAGCCCTTGGGTAACCCAGGCACAACAGGATCTGCATCCTGCGCAGAGGAGCCCACACAGGAGCAGGTTTCCTGGCACAAATTGTGCTCCTGTAGGACCCACACTGAAATGGTCTGTTGCTGGTGGACTGTACTCCACAGGAAGGATACATGCTGGAGCAGTTAACGAAAAACTGTCTCCCATGGGAAGGATTCTCTGCAGTAGAAAAGGAACAGCCTAAGGAGGAAGGAACAGGAGAGATGAAGTGCAACCCCCATTCCCCAACCCCCTGCAATGATGAGAGCAGGAGGAGGTAGAAGAGTGAATGAATGACACTGAGCTTGAGGAGAAGGTGGGTATATGGAGGAGGTATTTTTAGGTTTGTCTTTATTTTCTCACTGTCCTACTCTGTTATTAATTGGCAGTAAATTCAGTAATCTTCCCCTAATCAAGTCTGCTTTCTTCATGACAGTAATTGGTTAGTTATCTTCCTGTCTTTATCTCAGCCCATGAGCTTTCACATCTTCTTTTCCTCTCCTCACATTGATGGGGAGTGAGAGAGCAGTGGCTGGGTCTGGCAGCCAGCTAGGGCCAAACCTACCACATCATCACAGAAGGAAACCAAGTTGACCACGCATGATTTACCCTTAGTAAATACATGCTTTCCATTCCTGGTCAATTTCCTCTCCCTCCTACACCCAGAAATCTGTTTAGGGGACTCGCTGTATTTTCCCAGAGATCCTAGGATCCTAGATTGAACTAGTAGAGATGGCAGAAAAATCTTCAAGATTGGAGAAAGAGGAGCTTTAGGAAGATAGCAATTTACAGATAAAGCTTTTGATGTGGATACATTTGTAAGAGAAAATTATTTATCATATTTGTAGTTAAGGTTAACAATTTGTTTGCCCTAAAAATACTATTAATTAACTTTCAACATGTCTTTAATTTCACAAACATGTTTCAAGAAGATACATTAGGGGGGATCACCTCCTGAAATGAAATATCACTCAGTAAGAGAGGTTATAAATCCTAGCAAATGTTATTTTAAGTGTTCTGGGATCTCATCAGACAATGTCATATCACATCACAGAGTAAGATATAAATTTGTTTGTTGTCATACCAGCTAAGCAGCAACTATAATGTTCTGTGATGTGATAGAACCCAACATGCGGCAGCAAAGATGCAAGGGTTATTGATGTACTGGAAACCACAGAAGTGCCTGAGAATGATCACATAAGAATTAGGACTTTTCTGCCTGTGGAAAGATGACACAGCTGGAGGGAACCAACTAGGGAAGACACCCTGTTGGATCTGTTTACAGAGAAGCATACTAAATCAGAGATGAAAAAAACCCCATATAAACCACATATACTGCATTCTAAATCCTGTACCTGCATACTCAACTCTGTCTTGTAGTCAGTAATACTTAGTAATTTATCTGAATCATGTGAGCATGATTTTCACTTGGGCTTTTGCACATTACAGTATTACCTTGCAAAACCTTAGCTCCCTTAGAAGTCTAGTTCCCTCTAGGACTCCCTTAAAATTCTATCACCTACATGAAAGTTCCTTCTGCAGAACCTTTCTCCTTGAAACATTTTGGATATGTGTTCAGGGACAGCAATTTGATTATAGATCTCTCCTTCACTGTTGTGTTCTTTGCGGTAGATAACAGAAGCCAAGAACAAAAATATTATCTCCTTACATGTATTTTTTGGAACCATTTCAAAAAAATTCACATTCCACAGAGATTCCAGAAAAGGGGACAGAAATAAACTTTGTTGTCAATAAAACCCCTTAATTTTAAGCTTCCCTCCGAAAAGGAAAGAAACTCATTACTTTTAAGGACATATATGGAAAATTTATTAAGTTTTCTTAAGGTATATGCTCTGTAGGAACTAGATAAATAAACCAAACAACAATCAAAGCTTACAAGCACAAAGCACACAAACAAAGAGAAAAAAAAATGTGGATACAAAGGAGAACAACAACTGTTAACCCAGTCAAAGCCCAAGACATAACATATGAAGAGCATTTTCTAAAAGGCAACTGTACATCCTCTAAGAAATTGCCGAAGCACCTGCGGCAGTTATAAGACACTTTGCCTTTCTTTCTAAGAACCATTGGATTGACCCTTCCCTCTAACTGGGCTCTGAGAACTTCTGCGCTTCTGTAATACTTTTTTTCAAAAGAACACCGGCTCCCCCTATCCATAGGGATACTTTGAAAGGCATGATGTCTAACACAAACAGGACACAGCAAGAATACACAGGGAATGCTCTAAATTCATTTCATGAAGTGTAGAAGAATTGAACTTCATGCAAGATTAGGAAATATTCAAATTAAAAGGTTAAGAAAGGGGAAAAAAGAGCACATTTCCATTAAAATCTATGCAGATTTTCAAAGTATGCTATGTATAAAGATTCTGTTTCTATAGACTCAACTGACATAGCTACTAGAATAATGTCAACAGGCTTTTTTTCAGATTATTCTACCAGACAAAAGTTTTCTTTAAACAAAGTGTGTTGAAAAATTATTTGCACTTGAGACAGTATTAACTGCTATTTGATTATTATTTTATTGTGCAAACTTCAGCAAAATCAAAGAAAATTAATTTTAACGAATGAGTGGACTATTAGTTTTGGACATATTTTAAAATAATAACTAAGTCTTTTCCCTCTGACTTGAACTTCATGAATTCTAAAATAGTATATCTTCTGACATTTGTAATCACTAAATTTAATCTAAAGTTTTGTTTTAATTGTCAAAGGCTATATTAACTTTGTTAGTGACCCCACCTTTCACAGATGTTCTTAGAAATCAAATTCCCTGCTTGCTAAGTTAGACTCAGTAACTTATGTTATGAAAAATCCATGATTTTCAGATTTACAGCAGACTATTACATTTGTATGCAGGGAACTTTCTTTTGATCACTTTTTTTAAAAAAAACCCTTATAAATTACACAAGATAGGCTGTGGAGTTCCTGCTAGAAATCAATCCCTTCCCATTAAATTTAATCTAAAAAAATTAACTAATGCTGAAAATTAATAACGCTGTTCATAATTTTGGCAATAATTCAGCAAGGCTGAATTCTTAAAAATAAGTATCTTATTTTATACTACTGCCTATAGTAAAAATAGAGTTAAAATAGCAGTGGTGAATTTTCAGAATTAAACATGCCAGCAAATGTCTGAATTCTAGCTTACCCAACTTTTCTATCACTTGTTTCTTTAACATTCACAAACAACTTGGTTTCACCTGGCTAATGAAAACAGTGGTCTAAGTTTCAGAATCTGTACCCTACACAGGTAAGACCCTCAGCTTGTGTCTGAAGCATTTTGAAACATTATTTCAAAATTTGTGGTATTTCACCAGTCTGTGCCCACAATTATGTATCTCACATTTTGGTGGCTAATTCTCAGAATTTCTAAACTGAGGCTGGACACCCAAATTTACTGCCCTGCATGCAGAGTACAGAGTAGCCAACTGCACACACAGCTAACGTGACCAAGCAAGAAAAGAATCAGGGGAAAAAAAACATTTTCTATGGTGACTCTGGGGAACACATCTGAAACTCTCCCCAGATTGTGTTCATAAATCTTCTGAATTGTGTCAGTAATAGTCAATTGCCTTGATCTTTTAACTTTCAGATGAGGAAAGAAATGGGAGTTAGAAAAGGAACCCCAGTCCGTTCTTCCCTTTCCCAATCTCCAAATTTTAGTGCTGTGTGCATTGGTTTCAGTGTTGCATTCCTTGGTATCAGTTTTCTTTTTGTGGGTTTTATTTTTGTTTGCTTGTTTGTTTATTTGTCTGTGTGTGTGTGTGGGTGCATGTTTGCATTCTCCATAGATAACTTGACAAAGGCCCTGTTTGGGGTTCTGAAAAAAAATTGGGGTTTAATTTAATTTTATAATTCTTTCATATTTGAAAATCAATCAGCTTGAACACTGTGAACTCAGATATACAATTGATATGAATGAGAAATAAGAATTTTTTAAAAAAAGGTGAGATAAAGGAATGAGGAAGAGAAGGGATAAAATAAGATGTTGGGAGAGAAAATGGTAAGATGGATCAAAGGAGAAGGATAAAGATGAAAGCATAAAGAAGAAGAATGAAAGAGAAAATAAGGTTATCTAGAAAAGTTCCCTTTCAGGAAGTTGCAGCTAAACAATCAGAAATGCCTCTTCTTTTACTTCTGTTTAGAACTCAAAATATATTGATAAGCTGTCATTTATTTTTCTAAAATTTTCATACCTCTTATTTTTATATTTTATACTAGAATTTCTTCACAAGAAGTAATTGCAGTGAGAAAAAGATTTTCTTTGAGCAACATAATTGCACCGTAGTTAAGTTAGTCTTACCTCTCTGTTCTGTTTGACCACAAATAAACTGTCATTTATCTTGTCATTGATATTCATGAAAGCTTGATATGAGTTCATACAATAATCTTGATCTCAAACATGCCTACCAGGACATGTTAGTGATATAACTTAAGTTTTGAAAAATTGAGGGCATCCTACAGGAAAGTTGCAGGACTTTTTACAAGGGCACATAGTAATAGGACAAGGGGAAATGACTTTAAACTGAAAGAGGCTAGAGTTAGATTGGATATTAGAAAAAAATTTTTTGCTGTGAGAGTGATGGGGCACTGAAACAAGTGGCCCACCCCTGGACATCTTCAAGGCCAGGCTGGATGGGGCTTTGAGCAACCTGGCCTAGTGAAAGGTCTCCCTGCCCCATGGCAGGGGGGTTGGAACTTGGTGGTCTTCAAGGTCCCTTTCAGTTCAAACCACTTGATGATTCTGTGATTCTGTGATTCTCTTCTATATGGTATTATGCAGCAGGAAACTAAAAAAGGAAAAGATGTGATGTAGGCTTTATGACACAACAGATTAATATATCTATGATTTATGCATGTGAAGAAGATATTACAATTCTTTGCTGCCTCATTATCTATATGCCATTATGCTAAAAAGTGGAACATGCAGGTTTTTCCAGAGGGTCTCTAATTCATTTAATGAAGTGGTGGCCCTAAAAGAGATGGAGGTGGTTGATGTGCAGGCATTGGTTGCTTCCCATGCTGGTGTTTCATGGCACCATGTCTGGTGCCAGCATATGTGCCATCCACACTCAGTTTGGTGGGGAAGGGGGACTCCCTTGGTCAGAGGATTATAGATGAATGATGGAAATGGTTCCTAGTGACTCCATGACAAGCGCCACCCCTATACAAATGTACAAATAACCAGATACAGGCTCTGTTATGTGTGATAAAATACATGCTCAGGCTTTAAATTCAGACTGAGAGAAAATAAAATCATATACAACTACTATATCTTTTCTCTTCTACAAAAAACTAAGAGGGATACAATTTTTTCATCTCTTACCTCGTTATGAAGCATTTCAGTCTAACTTATTGAAAATTATATTCATGAGTATAAATTATTCAGAACACTTTCTATCAATCTTCTTTCCAAAGAATTCTCCAGGAATCAAAGGAAAGAAGACATATATATTTCTTCTGCGAATCAGTATTCTGGAGGTCAAAAGGTAATTTTGAAACTATTTTTAGACTGAAATTTAGTTACTAATTTCAGTTTTGCAGAGTATACCTATACAATCTGTTCTGTGTAGGAAAGACAAATCTGTTTAACGTATGATGAAAGAGCACTATTCATCTTTTTCAAGCTTCATAAGGTTTAAGTACTTTTTTTTCCCAATTTTTGACTAAAAACATTAAACCATAAAACCATACACAGATTTTCCTTTGATTTTTGCAGCTGAAAACCTGTCCTCAGTTTTATATACAACAGATTACCATAATAATACCTTTTACCGGTTTTGCACCTTTTGTAGCCAACACCTTTTGCAAAGAAACATTTCACATCATTTTATTCTTGAATATATAACAGGAACAATTCTAGGTGCAGTAAATGAGCTGCTGCTATGAAATGAATCTTCATATTAATGATTTCAGTGCTATCACTGGGATCATTTGCACTCAGAGTATATGAGATCATAATGATTAACATTCTCCCCATAATCTGACCTCAGATAATCCTCTTTCTTCTCTGAAGGGATTCAGAGGAGGAATTAAAAATATCTCATAAATTTGTGAGGTACTAAACATATTTGTCCACTTGCAACTATGATTTCTTAATTTTTTTTGTGTTTTCCTACAATCTCTCACTGTCTGATTGCTCAACAGTTTTGTGACTTTCGGAACACAATTTAAAATTTGAAGTTTTGCAATGACTTTGAGAAAGTGTTAAGAAGTTCTGGGCGAATTTCTGTTTTCTATGAATTCCAGTAGAAAACATTTCCCTATACAGTACAGAAAATTGCAGAAGATTTCCAGATCTTCTTTGTAACTGTTGAGTGCTTAAAAGTGTGACTAATTTTTTCATATGCCTAAGAAATTAAAATCTTGACCTAAAAAAACCCCCTACATACGGATTTCTTGATGATCTTTTTCAATAATTTTTTTCACTATATGCTGTTTTCGGATATCTTGCAAATTCTCCCTCACACTGCAAGGATATAAGTATAATTGCTACTACTTGCTTTCTTAAAACAGACAAGGCAAACAATATTTTTCAGTCATCTGCCTCCTTTAACTCATATAAACTATTTGCCAATTTGAAATATTATTCTATAGAATACATTAAATCATATTTATTTTATGAATCTGAGAACAGTGCACACTAATGTAAGTTGCAAATGTCTTCATTTTTCAACTACAATTTCCCACATTTTCAGGCAGCATAGTCTATAAAATAAAAATAGCAATATTTCTTTAAAAAAAGTTTGTAAAGCTTTTATATTTTCTTTTATATGAATATATTTTGTGGCTGTAAAGAGAAATACTTTGGAATTCCTTGGATTTTTTTCTCATTTCTGGTAACTGATTTCCCTCTGTGTCTTGAAAGAATCTCTTAAATATTGAACAGTGTGAATCAAATCTTCTTGTTCAATAATGATCTCAGAGATAGGAACTCAACAGGGATCTCAAAGATAGTAAGTTTTACAAAGACAAGACTTATCAGAGTGACAGAGTGAAATAGAAGATAAATTATACACAGTTCATCATTGTTCTTTTGCCATGAGTATCAGTAATAATTTATATTTGCTTGTGAGTGGAAAATCCTATCTATGACAACTAATTGTTGACACTTTGAAGCTTTAAAAATTCTAACCAGGCATTAATATACAAAGTAAGTGGTAGTAAAATTCCTATTTACGTCCACTGTTAATGTCCAAATTATCTATTAAAGATAAATAATTTCTGTAAATAGAAATACTGATTTTAATTTCTTATTGATTTTGCACTTTTATAGTAAAATTATTTTTCAAGGAATCAGCATCTTCTATGATGTATAAATCAGACAAGACTTATACCCATCAATGCTTTAAAATATGCATAATTGTATAACCTATAAATACATATATATACACACAGACATATTTTTGGTAGGTTGTTTTGTACAGCTGGTGTGACAGTATGTGATGAAAAATGCTGTCACACAGGCAAAAATTCAGATACTCCAGAGAGTATCTGAGTTGTCTTTGCAATCCTTTCAGCTGGGTGATCTAGCTGTTTCTCCCTAAGAGTTCACATCAGGTTACATCACTACAGCTTTGAATTTTATCTCCAATTATCACACACTGTATGCTCCTCTGAAGTGGCATAAGGCTTACTGCCACTCTTAGAGCAGTGCATGTCCATGTCATCGTCACACTCATTCAAGTCATTATGTGAGAGCCCATACACATCAACACGAAGTGCTACCGTTTTTAACTGTAATAACACTGATAAGTCATTTCACAAAACTGTTCATAAAAAATGTTTGTCATATGTGCCCACCGTTCACAGAAGATGATGAAGACATTGATTCATGGCAACACAGTAACCATTCTAATGAGAATAGATAGAAATTATGTTCAATATGTTGGGCAAAACGTGCTAATTGACTGACCCAATACAAACAACGAAAAACACAGTCCTGCACTTTAATTCTATACAATTTTAGAACATTTTGATGGAAATAAAGTTCTTTTGGATAATACTTTCATCACAGCTCATCACTGAATAATGTAAAGTTACACCATAATCCTTCTTGGACGGTGTTGGCTTCCTGCTGTAGCGTAACACATGTGCTCATACAGCTTTTTTCCTGCTATCATAGCTCTTTCAGCAGATACTAAATCCCATTATAAATAGTATCCAAGTTGGAATAGGAATGAACGCTACCTTATTATTAACCTATTACTACATATCCTTCTTTTACCTCAGTAATTCACTTAGACGCAGAAGTCCATCATTATGGCACAGAGCATACAACAGAATTATAGTGTTAAAAGACACCTTCAAAATGCATTTAATCCTTTTCCTACTATAATTAGCTATAATTACTATTGTAGAGTAGTTCTGATAATGCACCATGGATAATTCCTTTAACTACCAAATACTGGTGGCAATCAGTTACCAGAGCATTGTATAATTATATATATGTGTCTGTAAGTATATGTGACTCCAGTACATAATTGTTTTCATAGAACTAACTATTAATGAAACATTTATTTCAGAAAAAGCTGTTCTAATAAATGGCAACTGTAATATCAAGAAGCCACAGGCCGAGGGCCATTACAGAAAACAAAAGAATTTATCAGGTTTCATTAAAAGTACAAGCTTAAAATAGGAGCAAATTCCTTGAAATTACAAAGCAATGGATGGATCCAGAGACCTCAGGCCTTCTCAACAGTGATCAATTACTTGTTGTTAAAGACAAGCAACCTTGGGAGTTAAGTATAATTTGTATAATCTTCCTGATTCACGTGTCCTCTGACACATAGCACCTACTGCAAGCTTTTTCTTCAGTATATCTTATTCTTCTTTCTGCACTGTTATAGACAATTGTTCTTGCACCTAGTAGTTAGAATTATAACTTAATCCTTAACTTATTTGCTATCCTTTCTTTCTGGGAATTATTTGAAGCTCCTTACAACATTAAAAATTTAATCAATAGTAATGAATTCAAAAGACATTCCTGTGTAACCTTACTGTGTTTTCCTGTGAACAGTAAATATGACCCCCAAACTTAGTTTTCTACTCATTTTACAGCAGTTTTGTGCAAAAAATTTGCAGATAGTTTCACTAATCACCTTGCCTATAAAACTGCGGTCTGGGGTATGTAAATAAGATATGGCTCAGATCGAAACTGAAACAAGGAAAAGCAAATTATCACATTCACTTATCTCAGTTGTAATAGAAGTTTACTGTAGGTCATAATATCGAAGGTTTAGAATAAACTCGAAGTTCACAATCTGACAAAATACAAGAGCTTTCCAGAGAGAACATGAAGAGGTACATTAGCAAATCTAATCAAGTCATCAGTATGCACTGACTTGGTAAGAAGTCTTTTAAAATCATTAATCAGTGATCTATAATTCATATCTTAGTTGACATCAACACCCACATTGCACTGAGGGAATTCATAAATATAAATCTCTGCATATGGAAAGATGGCAAATATTTTCTCATACCATCTACTTAGATGTAATATTGCAAATTGGTAGTGAGTATTTGAAATATAATGTTAGGGGTGTTTTCTTATATCAACATCTGTACCAATCAAGGAAACAAAATCTTTAACTATTTCCTTGAGTCAGCTCTTTGAACTGAATCTTATTACTTCATCCTCTGCTTCTGCTAGAGGTACCAATGACTGTGATGTGAGATAATTTGAGCCTCTGGGCACAATAGTGATAAGAATATTTTAAGTTCTTCTCAAATTTTGGAATTCAAGACATGCAAGAGGGGGAATTGATAAAATTACTGCACTTCAGAAAAGGACACAAAATTATGCCAGATTTGGAGAAATGTTAGATAAGCAAAAGCAAACGTACTATGTGAGTAAAACACTTAATTAAATTGTCTAAACATAGGCATGTCTGTGATGCTCCAAAGCAGCTGAGATAGCACATGTGGCAGGCATATATCTACAGGGGATCTGCAGCTGTGCACAGGCTGGCTGAGTTACCTAAGATTTTTACAAGTGGGATTTAGAGTCTATGCACAGGCAAGATCCAGCATCTTGATCTATCTTGACTGTAATTGGAATTTTAAGACAGTAAGCATGTAGATATCTATATTTGTTCTTTACTCCATGATCTGAATCCTCCCATATTACACCTGGGTGTTGCATTTATTCATAAATTGCAATCTTGGACTCATCTGGTGTTTTTACAGCTTTTGTGGATTTCTATCCTGTTCTGCAGCAGAGGAAAGTTTTTATCTGGTCTTCCTGGGATCATACAACATTCTTGACCTAATCTGCTTTTTGTGATTGAAGGAAATTTCTTCTCCAGAATGTTTTGCTGCCTAATTTTTTCTCTTGGCTCATTTACAACTGCTAGTAAATGAAAAGGTTTTTTTCACCCATTATTTGGTTTTGATAGAGTGTATATAGACTTTATGAACCATGCAAAGCACAAGATTAATTTAGAACATCACATATTCCTTTCTGGTCTTACAGTCATTGAAATTTGCCATGGTTTCAGTACCCTCTACCCTAAACTAAACCGAGTACATTTGGTGGTTCAGGAAATTTGTGTTCAGTCGCTGTCCATAGTATCTAGTTGGAGAAGAATTTGGAAGACATCTCTCCATGAAAGTCTTACTATACACCTTAAAACAGCTCATACTGATGTGTAGAGGCACGCTGTTTGTCTTTTAGTACTCACAAAAATCTAGGATCATTGTGAGACTGATTTAGGTACAGGGATTGACCACTACATGGAATTAAATGTCTACTCCATTCCGTTTATTCAGATACAGCTTGATCAGTGAAAAGACATGCTAGTCTTGCCTTGTAAGAATTCATAACATAATAAAATCAAAATAATGTCTTTTCTTTTTAAAGAGGCCTCTCTGCTTTCTCTTAAACATCATCTTAATTGTCTCTAGACAACTATGAACAGGTTTACTTCCTGGAATTACAATATCTGCATCTCTTTACTAAAACTAGAGTTTTCATTTGCAGCTAAATGATTTTGGCAATCATAGGCAGAGGATAACTAAAGTATTGAAGCACGATTCTGAACTTTATATTAGAATTTTTGGAAAATAATGTAGGCTTTTAATAAAAGAAATCATAGAACTATAGAATGATTAAGATTGCAAAGGACCTGTATGTTGCTTTTTAGCACAACAAAAAAATCTGGAAAAGAAGAAGAAGGGGGCTATTTCAGAATTAGAGTGTTGGTCTTCTGAAGTCACTGTTGTGCATGATGAAGCTCTGCTTTCCTGGGGATGGTCGAACACCTGCCTACTCATGGGAAGGGATGAATGAATTCCTTGGGTTATTTTGCATGCAAGTGTGGCTTTTGCTTTACCTATTAAACTGTCCTTATCTTGACCCATGAGTTTGTCACTTTTACTCTTCAGATTCTCTCTCCATTCCACTGTGAGCGAGTGAGAGTGTGTTTGTGTGGGGCTGAGCTGCTAGCTGGGCTTAAACCATGACAACCTCTGACAATCATGTGGTCCAATGTCCCTGTTTAAGCAGGGGCATCCAAAGCCAGTTGCTCAGGATCATCTTTAAACACTTTCAGTATCGCCAAGAATTGATATTTTAAAAATTAGCAGATGGATGAGCTGTGACAGTGCTTGGTTACCCTCAAAGGGAAAAAAAGTGTTTCCTGGTGTTCAGAGAGGACCTCTCTTACTTCACTTTGAGACTGCTGCCTCTGGTCTTCTTACTGAGCAGCACTGAAAGAGCCTGGCTTCATCTTTCTGCAGACCCTCCCTTCAGTTGTATGAAAACCAAAATAATTTCTCTTCTTGAACTCTATATTAAATTTATTAGTACTTTCTACTTTTTTTTCCAGAGCTGTAGTTAAAAACAACAAGATAGTTAAAAAGGCAAAATCCCTGTCTTGGTAACAGAAATAGGCAAAAAAGACACAAACCTTAAAATCTTCAAGGAGAGAACCACTTCACATATTTTAGACAGTATTTGCCCTAAATTTTATATTTTCAACACTGGGAAAAAACTGATTTCAACCAAAATAAGTGTCTAATTTTTACTCAGATCAACAGAAAACAAGGCAAGAAGCCTGTTTAGCTGCTTTTTTTTTTCTGTCTATAATTGGTACAGCACATGTTCAGGAGCTTTTAGGCATCCATGGAGACTCCTAGTCTATTACATCTAGCTGTCTTCTGAAGGTATAGAGCTACTGAATTACAAGGAAATGCTCCTCCTGCCCTTTTTTTTTTTTAATAAGTATCTAATAATTTGAGCCCTCACCAAAGTTTTGCCACAGTCTGATGGAATTAAAAGCAAGACGACATAGAAATGCATGGGGCAGATATACAGCAGCATGGGACATAATTGTTCAATATTTGAATTATATTAAGGGACCTTGGTGGTCACACCTTAGAATATCTGTATTTCTGAAATGAACACAGTATTTAAACGTGTTACTTTGGATTTGAATAATATCTGAAGAGTCTGAAGAGAGAAATATCTACCAAAATAAAGTTCTGAAATTCTCCCAGCCTAGTTTTTCTTGATGCAAATATACATTTACAGGAACATTTTTATAAAGTAACACAGTGACAACCAGAGCCTTTATAAGCAAACAACTTTCTCTATCTTATACTTTTCCAAGAGGAAAAGAATGATAGACCTAGTATAAGACAATTAATAGATATGTTCTTAGACCAAATATAAGACAACAAAGAGCTAGTTTGTTTTTCTGAATGACTGGCAAGTTTTAGAGAAGAGAGTTGTCTTATGATAAGAGAGTTGTCTTAATGATAAAATTTAAAAGACCAATAGTTTTGATGTTGAATTGTGCACATTATTCATAGGTAACAGATAATAGAGTGGAGAGGGAGATTATGAATTAGATTTATTTCAACAAATTAAAATTGCGCAAGTTACTACACTCATGAAAATTCCAACTCTGAAATAATAGGCTACAAAAATAATGTTTTAGTTAACACTATATAGCTTCTTTTACTACATCATTGTATAATATGGTGAATAAATGTTTTGCTTTAAATTTTTACAGGCTAATTTCATCCTCAGTTCTCTTCTTACAGTTTCATATGAAGTTGCATGACTAAGAGCTGAAAACTAATAAAATGGGATACACATCAAATCAATGAATTCTCCAACAGGTAATGTTAAAATCCAATAGTTCTAGCAAGATTTCTGCTCATTTGCTTGGTGTGTATAAAATTCTTAAGGTTTCTAACCAATAGGCTTTTCTTCTTTAACAGATAGTTTCATATTCAATGTCTAATAATATTATTTATAGGACCTTGTCTTGTTTTTAAGGCTGCTGTGTAACATAGTGCCAAAACATTACCAGTGTTAAGATGTAATAGACATGACGGATGAAAGGCTTCTCTTTTGAGCTCTTCTTCAATAACCATAAGGTCTTTGATTCTTTATATAACACAGTGGTTTAATGTGATCCATTTCTCAGAACTCCATGTTGCCTCATGCTGATCTCATCACCACTGTACAAATGTTTATTAATATTTACTCTTGTTATTCTTGCCCCGTATATTCTAATAAAAAAAGCTGTCTACCTTATTGCCTAGAGACTTTCTTCCTCTTTGTCTAGAGACAGATATTGCGCCTGCATTTTTCCAGTCTTAGGTACTTATTTCATCACCTATTTAAGTCAGATATTTAAACAAAATAACATTGCATTTAGGTATTTGTACAATAAATGGAATATTTTTCATGACACTGGATTTTTCATCATATTGATGGTTCTTGGATATTTTGCTAACATATATAACCTGTAGATTTTCATGAATGTGTCCAGTAACTCTTTAAAGGTCTCGCTGTAATACAATGGCCATAATCCTGATCTTAATTTCTTTTACCTGTAATTTCATGTTAGTATCACTTATCTGTTTCTGGAATATTTGTATTCCTGTCTTATCACTGTTTTTTCTAAAACCTCTGTTGTAGATTTCCCCATGTTACTTTCATGCTGTTCATAAGAACAACATTTCAATCCTGTTTATATTTCATTATCTGAACTTGATAGCATAATTACCACTGAGCTTTTCCTGGTTTAATACCTGTGATGATTAAAACAAAAAAGAAATCGAGCATTAATACTTATTCCTTTTTAAAATGCTCCCTTTCCTGTAAAACACACTGGTTGTCTTAGTAGAGTTAAGTGCCTTCATTTTGGAACTTCCCAGTGCTTATTTTCCAGTTTTTGGGCATTTGAGGGGAGGAGTAGAATTTTCCTTTCATGAAAGTGAACATGTTCTTGTTTTATTCAACAGTTTTAAAAATAAGAAATTAAGTTTAATTAAGAAAAAGATTTTTGAAGTGAAGTCAATATAATTGTTATTGTTTTTACCAGAGAAGAGATTTGTTTTCCATGCGCAAAAATACCACTTTTTAATGGAATTCACAGAATTCACAGAA
>WEIT01041303.1:2076-12689 GCA_013389985.1 Dryoscopus gambensis
CCCCCCCCCCCATTTTAGAGATAAAAAATAAAAAAGAAGCACAGAGTAGACTATAACTTACCTAAACTGACACATTGGATGTGTGGTTACACTGGGAACTATAAAAGTCTTAATGGTATGGACCCTTTTATGGATAAAAACTTCTATAGATGGCCATTTTTCTAATTTATAAATATGGCAGAAGAAAATAAATTACAATATTGCAAAATAAACACAGTAAGAAAATAAGCAAATATAAATGCTTGATTCGTGCATAGTGCAGATTTTATACAATTTCATTATCATATAAATAGCTCACATATATAATCTTTCGTGCGTTAATTCTGATAAATGTTACAGTAAAAATTAAGATTAATAGAGGTTGCTTTGAAAGATATGCTAGGAGTTATATCTGTGGTACTTTTTAGCCTAGTTACATTATGTTCTAAAAAGTTTCAGTATTCTATTAGTGATTTATGATATCTGCTTACTCATATTTTTATAGACTGCTAAACTGTGTAAAATTGCTTTTTTCAGTCTTAACTTTTGATGCTTAGAATTCTTCACTGCCTTTTTTTTTTTTTAAGCTTGAGTCTTCAGAATATACAGAGATCTGCTAGAAGACTCAATTGCTAACTTTTTTGGAAGTTAATACATGGTAGCTAAGAAGAAGCATTAAATCTGCATAAACCAACAAAGGTTCATAGCTAAAATGTGTTACAAAAAGAAAGTGAACGGCAAACATTATTTGTTGTCATTGAAGGACACTAAGTTTTTGAACAGTCACAAAGGTATCTAGGGATATATTAATTCTTCCTTTGGATCTTACACATACAGAAATGGTGCATATCCTTTTGTGTAGGCAGAGATTCAAATAAGGCAGCTGAGAGCAGGGAAGAACTTTATCTGGCATATCTAAAATATGCAGTGAAACACTAGTAGGCTGATTTCTTACTGACTTACCCCTGGTACAGGTACTTTTTGTGTTTGAAAATTTAATAAAAACTAGATTTATAATATAACCACATCAAAATGTCAGTATTTTATACTCATTTTGCACAGATTTACAAAACTGTTTTATATATATATATATATGATAAACTATGAAAAGCACATTTCAGTACAAAAGCCTCTCATTGCACAGCTATACAAAACATAGCTTTTATTTTCAGAACCCCTAAAAAGCTTTCTGCCACACTACTGCATCCTGAGAGCCTATGAACTACAGATTTGGGCACCTTCCTTTCCACTAGTGCATTGTATCAGGATCTTGTATCATTGTCTGTAAGTTGCAGTTCAGCATTTGCAAATTTTCGTGGAAGGATTCAAATTAACTTAGATCTACTCTCTCCTTTTAGTTTTACCCTTTCTTCTCCTGCATGTTGACAATTTTTCTTTGAATGTCATCCATGCAGTTAGGTTACAGGACTACAAGCAAACCAGATTTTCTTGTGTGGCATTAACCACTCTGATGTTTTGGTACTCTATCCAAAATAAGTGAGCATAGTGGATCTTCAGTCAGTAGTGCCAGGCTCAACAATGCTTAGAAATTAAATTCCCCAGGAATCTTAATAAAATATGAAAAGCATTTATCCCATTTTCAGTGAATAAATGCCATGTCCTATAGTAAGTGTCATACTATAAAATCACACAATAGCATATTAATGAACAGGGCTATTCTTTGTTGTTACTTTGCACTCTTTAGAATTCTGTAATGCATATCATGCAAGTGTTCCTCTGAGATGAAACAGCAATAAATCTTTAATAAACTATGAACAACATTTCAGTCTGAGTGACAAATACTTTCCTACAAAAGTATTACTGGATATATTATAATAAAAATAAACAAATGAGAAGATATTATTAAAAGTTTGCCTTTTTTTCCAGATGTGTCTCATACTGCTTGGAATTAAACACCAGTAAATCTTTAATGAGGTATGAACGAATATACCAATCACTTGAGAGTTATTGACACATCAATATCCATAGAATAGTATCTTATTAAACTATTGCAGTTCCTTTCCTGATAGGCATTATATATTCAGTATTAAAAATACATGAGCCTTTTTAATTCATTTCTGTTGTTACTCCTGCAGCAACATTGTTAAAACTGATTTTATAAATATAATTTTCTCAAGATACATGTGTTAAATGTGACTGGTACTGAAGTGTTGTAAATGTAGCTGGTTTAAAATTCCCAATTTATTACTGATAAATAATACATGGCTTAACAAACAGAATAGTGTTATACTTAAACTGTTCTTTCTACAAGATTGACCCAGAAGGAAGGAGAAAGCTTTTCTTTTACAAGTTTGACCTATATTTGTAAATTGCTAATTTGCAAAGATCAAAGAGCTATGCAACTGTGAATGCTGATCTTTTCACTTTGACATCTGGCTTCTGAGAGTTCTCACAGCAATACCATCCACACCTTTCTTATGCTTCCACCTGTCAATTGCTGCTACACTGAAGTTGTGGTCCTACTCTGATTCAGAGTACAGCATCCCTGTAAAGACAGGGAAAACTCAGATTCCTTTGGCTTCTGTCTTCATCTGACACAATGCCACTTACAATTGTTTTCTACCAGACTAAACATTGAAATGTTTTGCTGTGACATTGCCCTGCTGTCCTCCCAAGTCAGTTGGACAAGCACATAAAGCAGCACTGCTTAGAAATGAGACAGCTTGAGAACTGCGTTTTGTAAATGTAGATTTAAACCACTTGGCAGAATTTAAGGTTCTACAAAACAAGGGGAGAGCTGCCTCTATGTTCTCTACTGTTTAACTACATCCATGAATAAGAATTTTTTCTTCTTAATCATTTTATATTTTTAATTCATGAATGTCAGATCACTCTGCAATGATTAATGAATGATTTCTTGTGAGATCTGTGCCTAACAAGTAAAAGGTAAATATCATTTCCTGAAATCACTGATAAGGACAGTGAAACTTGGTGCCATGCTGTGATTAGTTTATATAATCTCTATCATGGCTGGATCACTTAAAAGATATTACTATGATTTTTCCAAAAGGTACTTTGTATTTCATGTTTCTATAGATGATTTACTGCCCCTTTACTGATGTATTTTAAGCAGAACACTATTCATAAATGTGATCATGTTACTGCCAGTAATGATTTTGATAATGGTGACATTTAGGTGTTCATCTGGAGTCCTGTTAACAGTTGGTTCTCTATTGAGCTCCAAATTTTGAACCTAGGACAGAAGGACTTTGCAAGGGTGGAAGGCAGTAGAAGTTCAGATACAACAGAAAGGATGGTGAAGAGTGGCTACAAGTCCACCTGGGGGCTACTCACAAATGCAGGCTGGGGGATGAACAGATTGAGAGCAGCCCTGTTAAGAAGGACTTGGACAATGAAATGCTGGACATGAGTGGGGGCTCACAGCCCAGAGAGCCAATGGTATCCTGGCCTGCATCAAAAGCAGTGTCGCCAGCAGGGTGAGGGAGGGGTTTCTCCCCCACTACTCCACTCTCTTGAGACCCCCACCTGGAGCATTATGTCCAGGTTTGGAGTTCTCACATAGGAAGATATGGACCTGTTGGATCAGAGGGTTTGGGGCTGAGAGAGTTGGGTCTGTTCAGCTTGGAGAAGAGAAGGCTTCAGAGAGATTGTATAGCAGCGCTTCAGCACTTGAAGGGGGCCTACATGAGAGATGGGGATAGATTTTAGCGGGGTCTGTTGTGATAGGAGAAAGTGTAATGGTTTTAAACTAAACCAGCATGTATTCAGACATGTTTTACAGGGAGGGTGGTGATATACTGGAACAGATTGCCCAGAGAGATGGTAGATGCCTCAACACAAGAAATATTCAAGGTTGGGTTGGACAGAACTCTGAGAAACCAGATCTAGTTGAAGATGTCACTGTTCACTGCAGGGGGTTGGACTAGATGACCTTAGAATTTCCCTTCCAACACAATTATTCTATGATCTAATCTTTATTCTGCGTAAAGTCAAAACATATAATTTGAACAAGGACTGCAGAACCTTCAGCCACAGATTTAGTAGGGAAGTGCACAAAATATAAAGATAGTTGAGAGTTTCTACTGGTCCTGCAAGTCTTTGATTTAGTTTATTTCTGAAATAAAAGAACACTGGAAAATCACTAAAAGCTGTTTGACTTTGTTATTTTCCAACTTTCTAAAGATGCCTTATATTTTCACTATCATATAATGCTTAGGTACTGTAAGCCCCAGTGAACTACTGTCATGGTTCCAGCCAGAACAAGGTTAACTTTTGCAGCCCCAGGAGGGGCACAGCCAGGACCCTCAGGTTGTTCTACACCACCTCATGCCACGCACAAGGTGGGTCATGTGTCTGTCTGTTTTGCTGGAGTGTACAGTGGAGTAGCGCTGGGTTCCTCGTGGTGAGGAATTTTACATGAATTGTTTGCCTATGTTGTACACCCTGTTATTAGTATTGTTGTTATTACTGTTCATTTTATTACTGTTTCTAGTGAACTGGTCTTACCTCAACCCATGAGCTTTACCCTTTTGTGTCTCCAATTCACCTCTCTATCCTGCAGCAGCGGGAGGAGGGGAGGAAGTGAGCAAGCAGGTCACTGTCTGGGGTGTTTCAGTGGGAATACTAAACTGGGGGATACCATTCCTAAACCACAAAAATTACATAAAAATACTTTGCAAGCCACAGTGCTAGCTATGTATTATGAAACTTCTTCCATGATGATATTGCATTCAGGTCTGATAAAGAAGACAACTTCACTAGTACTAACAGTATAAGGATAAGATTGCTGTCAAGAGTTTGTACTCTGAACAGCATGAGGTAGACATGGCAGCCAAAAGACTGGTTGTCACCTGTGCAGTATTCTCTTCAGTATGCAGTAAGATGCTGTTTTTTCCAAATTTTAAGATTCCTGAAAATTCTTCTGTCACAGTGTCTTGGTTTGAAAGACAGGTGTCTACTAAGGAAGGCAGGAGCCCCCCTTGGAATGGAAAATGCAACCCCCTTCCCTCCGAATTATTATAAATTTGAAATTGAGGGGCTTTCAGGCAAAGATATGAGGAATAGGAATAACAGTTATTTTACCAGTATATATACTTTATAGATACATATATATATATAACAATAAAACAAAGCAATAATACAGAAATACTGGTTTAACCTGACAGAGTCAGGATACGACCTGACACCCTGCTGGGCAGGGGGGTGGTAGCAGTCTGATTAGGTGATGGTTGCAGTTCTCTTTGAAGTGGTGATCTTGGAGAAAAGGTCTNTAAACAGAGATAGGTCCCGGAGGGAGTTATCAAGGGTGAGTCATGGTAAGGGTTAACGAGCACAGCCCCACCTGTTTTAACAGCTTGTGGAAATGATAATAGAATAAATACTTTTGGTTATGTCTTATACTGTAACCTAGGACACACAGGCGGCTCAGAAGCAGAGCTAGTTCCTTTTGATCTGTATTAAGTCTCAAACAAATTTATCCACAGTTTTTTCCACTTCTGTGGTAGAAATATCTAAGTAGTAGATAAAAAATACTGCTAATCAAGCTCTTCAAAACAAAACAAAAAAAAAACCAAACCAAACCAAACACCAAAAAATCCCTAGAAAAAAATAGAAATCTTTGCCCAGAAGTTTGCAGATTTATGCACCTCAGAGTTCTCAAGGCTGCTGCCCCACTCCAGGTGCTGGTACAGACCTGATCAGTCACTTATGCAGACACAGGAGTCCAGAGCTCTGTAGCAGCCTATCAGGAGCCCCTGGCTCCCAGGCTACTCACACACAGGAAAAGAGTGAGAAATTAGGTTAATGAGGAGATAGGATGACTGTGCTGATCAGGCACAGGCCCCACAAGTGTATCAACCAGAACTCTGCTTGCCATAACCAGGCCTTTCTATCCTCTTACCCAATTTCCTACTCTTGTTATTTCCAGATTCACCAAGACCTCTCTTTTTCTTTGTTCGTTCCCATCATGTTTGTGTAATCCTGAATGGGTTTCTCCTTGGATTCTTTAATGTTGCATACCCAGGAGATCAAAACCTGCTTTGAACAGGTTCTCTGGAGAGTTGCCCCTGATGACTTATCTGATGGGTTGCATGTCTGGACTCTGGAAGTGAGGCTTTCCTGAGACAGCCCTGGATGGGACCTGGTTAGAATGTCCCTTTTCCTCAGTCCATAATTTCAGTTCCCTCCACCTTTTGTTGTGCCACATATCATTATGCTCCTCTGGATTTGTGGAGATGGGTTGGGACAGTTGCTGGATGGGACAGCATTTGTCATCCTCCAGGTTCCACTGTCTTCCTGAGCTTTTTTGTGGGTGTGTAGATGAGTTTTTTATCACATAACACAAGAAATAGCAGATGAATCATACTAAAAAATATGTCTATAAGTGGAAAACAGAGAAAATATTAGAAATGTAGACATGTTGTAGAAATCATTAAAGACTTTGTACTTCAGAGATGACTAAGTTGACAGACAGTCTATTGTCCTGCTACACTAGATATTTTTGCCTCTAACAGGAAGCATTTCTACCACTTGCCTTCTAAATCTCAAATATTTTTATCACTTCTGAAGTTACTTCAAGCTGTTTTCACTTTTTGTAAAAGTGATTTTTAGTATGCTTAGTTAGAGATGAGAATATTCAGTTCTACTGTCTTTCTGCATGAAAAAAGAAAAACAAAGGCTTGGGTTTCTTTTTGGACTTTGCTCCAAGCTATGATCTCTGCAGAAGGACTGAAATGGTGTTTGATGTACATGCCTTCCTTAACACAGTCCAGAGTAAAAGAGGATATTTCAGTAAATTAGGTGCATGTTTACTTGCAAGTATATATTCATATGAACACTTTAGCTGTGGCAGTGTCAGTGGATCGATGCCGCGTTTTTTCCACGGGGCCTTCGTGGGAACGTTTAGGCAGCGCTCTGCCAGCACCCACGTGTGCACACCATCTCACCCTCGCAGGTGTGCAGCCACTCACACACTGAGTCCATGCGTGAACTGGAGACGAAAAAGTGAGAGGGGTTCTCTGCGTAAAATTCTGAGGCGTTTATTGAAGCCAACGTACTCAAAGGGAACAGAGGCAAAGAACCATGAACAAAATCCCGCGCGTGGTTTCATCCTGGAGGGTCCCAGGGGCGGGCAGAGCATCAGAAGCCGATAGTCTGAGGGCTGGGGGGTAGAGGCAAGGTTGAGTGACATAACAGGGGCCAATGAGAGAAGGGAGGGGAGGGGAGAGAGGACCAGGGGCCAGTGGGGTCTCGGTAAAGCGAGAACTTTCTGGCACGGTGGTGTGGGGAGAGAGCCCTTCATGCTGACATGGGGGGTGTAACGTGGACTTAGCCACTGCAAGAGAACACCACAGTTCCTAATGAGAAACTTCCTCAAGAATATATAAGTTTTACTATTCTGTGAACAACTACAGTGGCTTCTTTCTTTTTTATTACTATTGGGGCACAGGTGAGTCCACTGAATTTGCTTTTGGGTGCTTCCTGTTCCTGATAAAACATTTCAACTTATATTTACCACATTTTTTAATCAGTTCCAAGCGCTAGGCAGTTACTTTTGCATGCCTTTCAACACTTGGCAAAGTCATCTAAGTGCTCGTATGGAACATAAAGCATCAGTGTAAGTTTAGAAGAAATAAGTGGCTGCCTTTCAAGTGTGATAAAATATTTAATAATTAATATTTCTACACCTCTAATGAAAAAATATAAAATTTTGTTAATTAAGCCTCCAAACACACATGACACTGCAAGTTTCTGTAATGCTCTATTTTTACTGATGTAAAGAGAAGAAAATGCAGAAAATAAATATACAAAAATCTAAGGCAAAAATTAGTATTGATTTCCCCATCAGCTTGGTAGACCCCAGAATATAAGATGGAGTCCTACAAAAATATAAGATGAAGATTGTTCTGCCCTTAAATACCAATGACATGATGGGAAACCGGACCAGCACAGCTTATCTCTGCAGTGAAGGAAGGTAATAAAGTTTATCATTACATTAATCCTTCAGAATAATCCTATTTTAATTAAGGTGAATTTTTTTTTTAATTGGACACATAGTAAATACTATTATTATCTGAAGAATAGACCATAGTAGTGTCTATAATAAATTTAGCACCTCAAACATAAGAGAATTTTTCCTGATTGTGTTTGTTATGGTCAAAATGGACCAAGCCCTTAGAAAAGCAATGGTACAGCTCTTAGTGAATCAGAGTTTATGGATGTCTGCAACTGTTAGATTAACAGCATGACACAAGACTGGAATTTTCTGAGATTCTGCACCCCACAGAAACAGAGAAGACAGAACCCTCAAGCTAAAGAGAGAAAAAAAAAGAGCAGTTTCCTGGTAGAGGATATTTAAAGTGGCTCCCATGAAATCCAGGTCCTCTGCTAACAGGAGACTGGCTTTTACTTAGCAACCTTATGTAGGAATATAATAATATTTGAGTAGAACAAAATGATTGAGTATTAGTTTTCATTCCTGTCTCCTGCAGGTATTACATAACATCTAATGTCTTTCATATATTTCACAACCTCAATCTTAAGTTTAGGTTTTCTCACCAATCCTGTTTTAAAATGCCACTATTCAAATAGTAAAACCTTCTCTATTTTCAGGCTTAAATGTATTCAGGTGCAGCATTGTATGTTCTAGATTTCTGTTTCCCTTTCTGGAGTATACTGACAGGGGTTTTTTTTCTTTCTCCATATGGTTTCATAGATTATTACTCATATAATAGTAATAATAAAACTCACCATTTTAACTGTTTTTTCCTTAGTCTTATGACATAAATTCATAGCAAGAATGCCTAATTTACAACATGATCTGTATACCGAAAGAATAGAATTGTTTGCGGTATCTTTAGGGATTTGTTGTCATTGTTTGAGATTGTCTATTAACCAAAGTAGTTTCCTTATAGCACCAAATATAACATTCTGATCAATTTTTGCAGCTTATTTATCTCTGTTCTGTTTAAGCCCTCTCAGGAAAGCACTGGAAGAACTCCCACAGCTACAAAGCAAATAAGTGGTACAAATGCATATTTATTTTTTAATTATTAATACTGTTCCTGACTATTTTTTGTGCATATTTAATGATTAATATCCAAATAATGCTTATTTGAATGTGGTTTGTCAATCAGATTGGTCTATTGTAGGCCAAGCCTGCTTTGCATTACTGTATTCATTGACATCCCTAAACGGCTAGTGTTAGTAAGAAATTGGTGTTGTATACCCTCAAGTGCCTTGGCAGTGATAACACAACACGTACACAAATAAAAACAGACAGAGAAAGTGTGTCTGTTATTTCTGAAGCTTTTTCTTTAAGGTGTTTCTGTATGCCTTATGTGTTACACTTTTACACTAATATTATATCTTTCAGTGGGTTTATTCCTGGGGTATAATATGTCATGAAATTTAAGAAATATTCAAAACCAAGCTTTCTCTAGAAGCCTTCAAATTCTTCTATAAAGTTACTTGAACTTTTTCTAGATTAAAAAACCAGGAGATTTGATACTGAAAGCAAATATTCTGAGCTATTTGTAACAGTGGAGGTGTGGAGGGTTGACCCTGCCTGGATGCTAGGTGCCTACCAAAGTTGCTCCATGACTCTCGTCTTCCAGCTGAACAGAGACAAAATATAATGAAAGGCTTGTGGATCAAAAGAAAGGCACAAAAATATCACTCACCAATTACCACAACAGGCAAAATTGACTCAATCTGGGGAAATTAATTTAGTTTATTACCAATTAAACCAGAGTAGGGCAATAAGAAAGGAAAACTAAATATGGGCTTTCCCCCCACCCCTCCTTTCTTCCCCGGTTCAACTTCACTCCCAATTTTCTCTACCTCTTTTTCCCCAGTGGTACAGGGGGACAGGGAATAGGGGGTGTGGTCAGTTCATCACACCTTGTCTCTGATGCTCCTTCATCCTCACGGGAAAGACTCCTCACACCCTCTTCCCCTGCTCTAGGATGGGGTCCCTCCCATGGGAGACAGCCCGCCGAGAACTTCTCCAATGTTAGTTCTTCCGATGGGCTGTAGTTATTTCACAAACTGCTCCAGTGTGGGTCACTTCCGTGGGGTACAGTCCTTCAAGAACAAACTGTTCCAGTGTGGGTCCCTCGCAGGGTCACAGACTTGCTCCAGCATGGGCTCCTCTCTCTATTGGGCCGACGGTCTTGCCAGAAGCCTGCTCCCATGGCACCATATCTTCCTTCAAGGCACATCCACCTTCTCTGGAATGGGGTCTGCCCTGGGCAGTGGCTACCTGTTCCATGATGGACCTTCATGGACTACATGAGGACAGCCTGCCATACCATGGTCTTCAACACAGGCTGCAGGGGAATCTCTTCTCTGGTGTCTAGAGCACTCTCTTGGACACCTGGACACACTGCTCATGTTCCATGGAAGAACAGAAGATTTTTAAGTAGTTGTCAAGAGTGAGGGCTCAAGGAGTCAGCAGAAAAGGAAAGGCTAAGCACCCAAAATATTATACAAAAATGTGAATGGATTAAAAAAAATGGTTACAATCTGTAAACTGTGGAAGAGGAAAAAGTTGAAGATGAAACCCAGGTTATGAGTCTGAGGGAAGTTCAGAGAAGGGAAGTTCAGGGAAGGGAAGTTCAGGGAAGTTCAGGGAAGGCAAGTTCAGGGAAGGG
>WEIT01041303.1:18799-36034 GCA_013389985.1 Dryoscopus gambensis
AGGGCCTTACTGCTAGTTCAAGTCAAACAAGAGTACTCCAATTTTGGTTTATACTACAAGAGGATGAAATGGTGGAACAAAAGTAATCTGAAATTACTGTACTCTAAACGTGAAGAGGAAGGCAATGCCAAGATTAACAGAATGTGAAACAAGATTCTGCAATCCATCACTACCTTCCTCTCAGCTGGAGGTGGGGTTGTTGAACAGATGTGTTGGGATTTCTGTAGAGAAAGGCGAAAGAACCTGGAGAAACACAAAAGGAAAGCATGCTCCACTAAGGACATCTTGAGAGAAGATGGGCTGAGAAGGACTCTGCTATGCCACTCAAAATATCCAGTCAAGCAGTCCCTAGGACATTACCTCCTCATGTTTTTCTCTTTGGCACAAGGTACACAGTATCTGAGGAATGTCACAACAGAAGGCATTTTATCCTTCTGTGTATCAAATCTATCTACAAAGCAAAATGAAAAGCAGTCTGGTTTCCAATATTTTAAGAATTTTTTATCCCTGATTTTGGCACATGACACACAGCCTTCACTCTGATGGTAGGTTTCTGTTTAGTCTAAGTAGGTCAACAAGATTTTATGAGTCATGTCATAAGTTAAAAAGAAACTGTGGATGCAGAGAGTATAGAGCAAGCTCACAGCAACGTCTCAAGGCTTCCTCTGTCAGGCTCAAGGATGGATTTTTTTTGTTTGTTTTTTGAAAGCAACATACATTCAGAACTAGGGAAATTAACAAGAAGTAACAGGACAAGGCTAATATAGAAAGACACTGCTAAAGAGAAAAAGACCAGTTTCCACTGTTTTGGATAAATTGGTATGGTAGGTTTCATTTATTGATTACATNNNTTTCATTTATTGATTACATCTATTACTGTCTGGAGTTGAAGATTATCCAGAAAGCTGATTGGAAAATGTACCTTTCAGCCATACTGCTTTCAGCTTACCTAAATGTGACACTCTAAGCTATGGCTCTGCATAATGAGGCAGAAAAGTATTTCTAGAATTTTATTAATTTGTTTCAGATGATGAGTTTGACTAAAAAGTAAAATCTTCAATTATACACCATCTTGGACTTTACTGTTTGCATTTTGCAAGCATTTGGTGTGTCTTTCCTTCAGATGCTTGGTATTTCTGGGCATGAAAGAAACCTGAATATATAAAGACTTCCAAAAGAAAGTGAATAATTGTTAGGAGTGGAGGTTGGAAAGGGGCAATTTAATATCACTTCTGTATTTCCTTTCAGAATAAGAAAGAGACAAATGACAGCAAATTAAAGCTGTTTCTCTTGCTGGAGTGGTAAACAATAGTCCCAGTGGATTCAGCAACTTGAAAACTCTGAAAAAGGAGAGTTCCAAATCTGTGTATTACAGTATTTCAGATTAGACTATTCATTTCCTGCCTGAAAGTCAGTATTTCTGTCTCTGTCCTTGATATGGAGTTACTTTCTGAATTGTATCCATCTGATTAACGATAGGATTTTTTCATCGATGTGAATAACCAAATTACTTGTGAAAGCAAGATCATTATCTTCAGGTAGTAGTGGGATTGGATATATTACTATTTGCACATCTCTAGAGCCAATCCCATTACATATAAATTGGAATTTGATTTAAGCATCTAATTTATAAATATAAGACTTGAACCAAGACTTTGGTTTATATTCCTAAGCCATGATTAATAAATCTGCCTAGTAAATCAGTCTTTTTTAACAAATAAACTGGGTTTCATAAAATAGATCTTAATAACCACAGTATATGAAGTCCTGACTTATAAATCACAGATATGACTAAAAATCAGTCATACTGCTTATAAATCAGCAATGCTACTTTAAAAAGTGCCATGCTTCTGAAAAAAGGTGAAAGACAAATGTTCCTTACTTTATGTATGTATATTTAATTTAGGTATTTAAAGTGAAAGCAATTATAAAGCTACTTCTGAAATGGTTATTTGAAAAACAGCACCTTAAAGTGATGATAGAGCAGAAGGGGAATTTTATTGGTATTCATAAATGTGCACCTTGCCATTTGTAACTGTCTTTGTACTCTCCATTCTGCACAGGCTGCCTATCAGGGTTGTAGTGTGCTGTCAAGATTGTTGCAGGTCTGATGCTTGTTAGTCTCCTGTTTAGATTTTTTCAAATATGCTCTTGCCAGTCTCAGTAGCAAGAGACGGACTGCTTTAATTTGTTCATTTCCAGATGCTATTTTAGAGGTTGGGGTTAAACCACAGTTCAAAAGCTACAAATTTGAGTAGATGGGAAAAGTGAGAAGAAGAGGTCAATTGATGCTTAAAAATATTGAAAGCAGTGTTTCTTTTCTAGTATTCTTCAGCAAGTTTCTGCTTTTCTTGTGTTTAGTGGGAACATTTGTGAATGATCCCATATTCTTCAGTCATCTACTCAAAGAATAAGTGAAATACCAACAGACTTTAAAGCTGACTTCAGAATGTGTAGGAAAATTCAGTCAATTCTTCCCTAAAGTTCTTAAATATTTAGGTTTGGTATGATTTGGTTTGAATTTTTAGGTGGGTGATGGCTTTTTAATTTATTTATTTGATATTGGTTTTGTTTATTTTTTTTCAGCAAGAGAGATTTCCTTTTTCAAGTAGTAGGAGTAAGTGTATAAAGAAACATATAATAGCATAAACTGTAATTACTTCAAGTCCAACTTGTATATAAATATAATAGTGAAAATGCTATCATCAATATACCTTTTAGTTCTTTGCACTAGTTTTCAATCCTCAAATATTATGAAAATCTTTCCATAAACAAAAGCAGAGACTTTCTTTCCTCCCCAATTCAATCCATAATATTTCCTGCAGGGTTCAAAACTGATGAGCTTTTAATCTGAAGTTGGGAAAGACTCATGTTCTTAACTTCATTCTTTCTTCACTTTTCCCATGCTGGACCAACACCCTGACTGGAAGGATGGTAGAGGGAGAAATAGTGGGAAAAATGACTCTTGGTTTACCCTATTACAATTTGCATAGGTATTAAAATATAATCAATGCAAGTTTTCAAATATATCCCCTAGCAAAAGTAGATCTTTGTAACAAATATGTATGGTCTGTTCTGGTTTTCTCTTTCTTCCATTTAAATAAGAATTTTTAATATCCTTTTCTTTTTTTGCAACCAATGTTCTAAATGGAAACGTTTAAATTAATTGAGAATTTCACCAAAAAAAACATTTTGCCTAAAAAGGAACATGTTCTATCAAGGTTTACTTTAAAGCCAATTTCTTCTCACAAATTTTTGTTTCTTCCTTTCATGTAACTGAAAATGGAACCTAAAAAAGGTCTAATATTTTAGTAGATTTTAGATATGCTATTTTTTTTTAATGCCTGAGAGACAAGGAGGCGTAATAATAGCCAAGATCTCAGTTTACCCTGTCAGTCACTTGAGGCTTTTCGCAGACAGATTTGTTGGTGCAATGCTTTCCTGTAATTATTTTCCAAGAGACCAGGTGCAAAGCTGGTACTACTATCAACTTGGAACTAAAGAAATGGAATTTAATAGACAAAATTTAGCCATCTGATTTTGTCTATTTAATGTGATGATATAGTCCTGTCACTCTCACAGCGACAGTGGAAGGATATAAAGAGTTCCAAGTTTTTAAGAGAGTTTATTAACCCAATAGAGACCTATACTGACAGAACAACTCTCTTTCTTGTTTTCTGTGCTTCTGTGGCTATGGCACACACAATACCACAAATCTGTTCCTTTAAAATATCTTTGTTTGTTAATGATCTGTGTCCTTTGGGTTACTATTCTTATCATTCCTGTACCTCAGTGTCCCATCTAAAAAATCTAAGTTATAACAATATTTTGTAATCTTTTTTATTCTTTTTTTTTTCCTCCAGTCTGTATTTTATACAGCTTCTCCTTTTATGATTGATTTTTGGCACTATCCAAAATACAAGTAAGTGTCTTGTCTGTGTCCCAGATATATTGAGCCTTATGCCTTATAAAAGGGATTCCTGGTCACAGCTGCCTCTCTAGCATCTACAGGAGCAACAACAAATAAAAATAATGCTATATTTTTGTTTTAACTACTTTCATGTTATTGCGATCAGAAATCATTTCCTGCTGTTATCATACACTGGAATAATGTTAAGGTCTTATTTCTGAAATTATGTTAGCATCTGATTATTAAAAATGGCTCTGCCTGAATTAAGGTGCAAATGAGACCATACACGAAAGTCAATAGTACAGATTTTATTTAGCAGTAAAGCAGGGAGTTGGGAGGGAACGAAAAAGAGACAGACAGACAGATTGAGAAGAAAGATAGTCACCACCACATAGGTCCCTGTGGAATCCTTCTGGCCCTTCTCCTGTTCCTCTCAGTGGTGGGGGTTCCCAGACTGCTCCTCTGGAGGTGACATTTTTTTACAGTCCATATTCTGGATATCCAGGAGGTGTTCATGCCATTCCCACAACTTGGGATAGCGTGTGTGAAAGCAGTTGGTTCCCCTCTCATAGTCTGCCATGGTGGGAATTTTTGTCTGGACAGGTTACTGAGATTTGCCTCACCAGGCCTGGCATCTTCCTAGTGCTGTTGTCTGTTGTTTTCCCACAGTTTTCACAGTGGAATTTTGTCCAGTGTGTTAATTCCAGACCTTTCACTTCCAGCAGGGGACATGTCCAGTGACTGAATAAAGGGAAAATATTGCAGCCACTTGCTTAAAAAGGTTAAAAGGAGGACCCTGGGAACTACAGATCAATCAGCCTCACCTCTCTGTCCAGTGAGAACATGGAACTGATTGTCCTGGAAGATATATCAAAGCTTGGAAGATCTGGAAGTGATTAGAGACAATCAGTACATGGAACTCCACATGGAATGAGGTAGTCACTGGTATCAATACAGGCTGAGGAATGAATGGCTTGAGAGTATCCTTGTGGAAAGGGACCTGCAGATACTGTTAGATGAAAAATTTGAATATGAGCCAAGACTATAAGCTTGCACCCCAAAAAAGCCAGCCTTATCCTGGCCTGCATCAAAAGCAGTGCGGCCAGCAGGGCATGGGAGGGGATTCTGCCCCTCTACTCTGCCTTCATGAGACCCCACCTGCAGTGCTGCATCCAGCTCTGAGGTCCTCAGTCCAAGAAAAACAAGGACCTGTTAGTGAGGGTCTAGAGTACAGCTATGGAAATCTTCCATGGAACACCTCTCCTATGAAGGCAGGATGGTTCAGCCTCCTGGAAAAGAGAAGGCTCTGGGAAGACCATATTGAAGCTTTTCAATATACGTGGGGGGCTTATGAGAAAGATGGAGACTTTTTGCAAAGATCTGTAGTGACAGAACAAAGAGTAACGGTTTTAAAACAAAAGATGGTAGATTTAGGTCAGAAGATATTTTTTATTAAGAGGGTGGTGAAGACACTTGACACAAATTGTGAATGCCCCATCCCTGGAAGTGCTCAAGATCAGGTGGGATGGTGTTTAAAATAATTGAATCTAATGAAAGATGCCCCTGGCCATGGAATGTGGGTGGGACTAGATGACCTTTCAAGGTCCCTTCCCAACCCTAACCATTCTATAAATCTATGATTTTATGAAGACGAAACTAGGGACTATTTAAAGTAGTGTTTTCCATCTAGGGTTGATTTTTTTTCAAAATTTGCTGATTACATTATCATATTTGTAATGTAGGTAAATCTTTTGCTTTCTCATCACTGTCTGAGTACTGAGTCCAAGAAAAATACATTAAAAACAGAGATATTGGAAAAAGTCATGTATCGTTGAAAAAAATTCTCTCATTATTAATCATAGGCAACAGCAAAACAATATTTCATACATTATTTGAATGCTGTGGGAACAATCTCAACATTTAGGCTGAAATGCAGCACCTGAAATCTAAGAGTCCCTTCACTCAGTAATTGTAACTTCTTGATTCTTCTAGGTATCTGCAAGGGGCATTGAAGATAGGAATGCCATAAAAAATAGGAACATCACAGAAAATAACAGACTTTCAGTACAGTGGGAACCTTACTGATGACTACTTCATACCCATTGTTCTCCCACTTTTTTATTCACCAGAGTCTGATTAGTCTGTCAAGAAGGAACTGGTGTTTCTATAGATAGCTGTGACTAGCTGGTTGTTTTTGGTTTTGGGCTTGGTTTTTCTGGGTTTTTTTTCCATTTTTTTTCTCCACTGACCAGTTTTAAGGCTTAAAGAAAAAAAAACCAAACAAACAACTTCTTTTTTAAACATCATGTGGCCATTTTATTTGTATTTTATCACTGAGGATGGTATTCAGTCAGAACTAATGGTGAGTGGACCAGTATTCCTGAATTTGCCAAATTTCTACAAATATTTTACAGAGAAAAGTAGTTGGATTGGGGTAAATCCAGTGTGGATTTTACCTAAATAAGGAACTGATTTTAGGAATATATGGATAGCTGTCTCCTCCTATTTAATAACATAGGAAGTATTCACTTCAGAAAAATGGATTAAACAGCAGTCTAAAGCACTGTAACATGCCTGATGTTTGAGACAGACAAAATGACACCTTCTTCTCTCATTCTTTTAAAAAAAGATCATCTACCTGCATGTCTGAAAATCTTATGGAAATTGCCCATTGAAAATCTGGTTTCTAAACTGTTTACTCACCAATTTTGGACATAATGCACTTTGAGATCTCTTGTGTCCTTCATTCTTTTCTCAGAAGGGAGAGAGTGAGTAAGTGCTAGTGGATCTGAATATCGTGATTTATTTAAAAACCAGTGAGATTAGAGGTACTGAGATTCTCACTAGCCCACAGTGTTACATTCAGTACGACTGAGCTTCTCTTCCCCACAGGCAGAGCTGGGAAAGTTGGGCAGTAAGTTATATAAGCTCATGACATGGTTCTGCTCACAGATACCAATATTGGGTGTCATCCATCAGGATAACTCTCTGGGGTCTCTCACCGTTCATCTCCGTGCATCTCTGTGATCTCTGAGATGTTTCCCTCATTCCAGGTTGTTTCCTCCAGCCAGAGCAAAACTAAGACCTTCACAACCTTCTTTCTGATGCTATGTCTTTACAAGGCCATTTTCTTTTCGTGAACCAATTTTTTTTAGCACCAGCCCCTCTGTTTGGTATCTAAGCCTCCAGTCTTTCCTGACTAAACAGTCTGTGTACAAAAGCACAACTTTGCAGGTGGTGTTCCTCTTTCATGTCTTTTTATTAACTAAAGGATTTAGGATGTGCTAAGTCTGTTTAGATCAGGTGTTACAAAAATTTACATCCAGTCAATACCAGTTTCATCTAGCAAATAGAAGGCTTTTGTTGGGGTATTCAAAAGTTCAGTTTTGAGTACTCACAGTCAGATAAATTCATGGCGTTTGCTGACTCCCATTACCATTCGCAGCTTAATGACTGAGAAATAAATACACAAATACACAAATAAAGAATTCACTTTAGCATCATTTCAAAGAATCATAAAAATAAATATATTTTAACAATGGGAATAATTCAATTCCTGTGTGATTGTGGAAAAAGTCACTGAAGGTCAAATAGTTGATTACACAAGGGGAGCAAGACTGTTTTTTTGTGATGATAAAAAAAAAAGAGGTACTGTGGCATAAAAATGATAACAGTCATAAGTCAGAAGATGAGCATTGGGTAAATGCATGTATTTATGCTGTGAGGACAGTACAGAAGATAAAATTTATGAATGAGATGAAAAAAGAGTGCCTCAAGGTGATCAAAAAAAGATTTTTCTAAAAATTTAAAGCCCCAGAAAGCTTTAAGAAAGAGGAAGAAAAGATTGATAAAATGTTACTATCATTGTGCTTTTATGTTTCTTGTGTCAGTTCTCATTTCACATTGGTCCAAAAACAACTAAGACAACAATTGTTTGTTTCTAGAAGATGGACTGCTGTCAAAAATAGAAATGTGCAATGAGCAGCAACAAAAAAATCCTTTATCTAAGGGCTTAACTACTTCATATGACAAACTGAGTAATAACTACAAAATGTTTCATTTAGTTTGAAACTGCAAATGAACTACTCATCATTGTTATTTGAAAATATCTATTTTTTATTATATGTTTCATCAACCATAGCTGCTTTTCATATACATCACAAGAAAAAGACAGACTTTTTAAAGCAAAAATGTCACTTGTATGCTATTCTGGATTTAATAAAGCTCAAAATTTTCACCCATTGAATTTTATATTAATTTATTATATGATCTCTTTGAATAACAGGTGAAGCAGTGATTCAGAAATGGATGTTCTTTTTGAAACATACTGGCATTTTGCAAGTACTTAGGATTACTGGTTTGGTTAAAAAAGTTTATCTAATAACAGGTGTTTTTGCATCTGTAATTTCAGTCCTCTCCTCCATAGTATATCCCACTAACATGAGTGTGAACCTTGTTCTGACAAATTTCATGTCAATAGAATTCAGTGAAAGATAAAAAAGTTTATCAGAATTAAAAGTTACTAAAGACCATTGCAGCTTTAAAAAATACTAAATCCTACTGTAAGATCACTGACCCATAGTTTTAGTTGTGTGTTTATAAATGTGTAAATTTTTGTTCTAAAATGTAAAAGCTGCCTCAGTTGATAATTGTTTAAAAATGGACAAATCAACTCCAGCTATGATGGAAAACAATAATTAACCTCAATAAGAAAAGTCAAAAATAAACAGATGGAGGAACATATGCTAAGTAAAATGTAAATGTGAAGAGAAATCACTAAGACCTAGAATTTCAGATTCTCTTTTTGATTGTTTTACCTTAAAGAAATTTCAAAATGTTAAGCTACAAATATAAGCAAAATTTCACCAAGTACTACAGTAGTGAAACAATGTAATTTGTCCAAGTAGATAAAGCCCCAGAAGTAATGAACCTGAAAAGGTACCCCAAGTGTGTTCTGAAATGAGGACAAAATATGATAGACAGAAAATGCTGTACCTCATTATGTCAAGCCTGTCTTATCTATCAATCTCCTATTCATCAATATTTCAATATGAACATATTCATGATAATTTTCAGCCACTGTTGCTGCTATATTTATTATAAAAAATAAAAGTCCAACTTTCACCAACTTTGCAAATACAGATACAGTATTAAACAAGAAAACCACTGAGGACAAATAATAATATATTAAAAAATTACAAGAAAAAACCACAAACAAATAAACAAAAAAAAACTCCCTCCAGAAGAAGCCCAAACCACATCTGTTTTCTGCTTATTTTCTGCAATAAGTTTTACACGAATTTTGTTTTGTTCTGGGGACTGGAATAATGGTTTCTTGATAGTCGAAAACAAAGGGTCCAAATTTGATTCCACTATGATGAATAAAAAGAGGTTTGGTTTTTTTTATTTTTCTTGTCTGTTCTTCAGTCTGTGTTTTTTAAACTATTGATTCTCTTGAAAAAGAAGGAGGAGACCCAAACAAATGAACAGTTAGTTAAAATTTCATCTTTGACTTGGCGAAGAGTTTGGATATAGATTATTCTGTGAGAAGGAAGGAATCATAAAACACTCTTCACTCTCATTAACAGTTGCAAAAGCTTAGAGGATGAAGAAATACTGGATATGTTAATTCTTGTAATTTAATTAATGCTACTGATTTCCATTACCATCCACCTCACACTTAGCAGGTACAAATTCATCTCTCACCTCCAATGAGAAATAGATACCTTTAGGAAAGAGATTAAAAAGTCAAGAGTTGGAGCCCTGCAGCCCATAGTTACGGGCCCATGCTGATTTCAATGAGCAATTAGAAATTGTCTCTATTATGTTACCCTGTGTACACATTTTTGTGAAGTGTATAAATCTTACTTCAAAAGATTCACAGTGAATTTTCATTTCGTGTAGAGCATTTATTCTCCAAAGCTAGTTTTGGTGTTCTATTAAATAAGTATTGAAAATTCCTTTGCAAAAGGTTATAAAACTTTAGCATGATTCTGTTATAAACAGAAGTACCGGAAATGGACAGTTCTGAAACTACCTGAAATCAAAGAAATTCAGTATTAATCAATAAAGTTAAGAGGAGAATTTCAAACATGTTGCTTCTGCTATGTGAAGCAACAGAGCTGACATCATTTCACGTATCAGGGTAATTTATTCCATAACATTGAGTGAGATTGTGAGGAAAAAAATCACATTTTTCTTGCTTTTCTTTTTCTTTAATCGCTATGAATTGAAGCATAAAGCCATTCTTGGACATAATAGTGTTTCCCTTTCGCTGTTTTACTGTTTGGGATGACTACATAGAATTGAAAAGGGTCTGGCTTAACAACTTTGGGTCCTTGCTATCATAGATAATTGTCACATATAATCCATTTCATGGCAGTTTAGCTGTTTAGAACACTTGGTTTGTAGGGACAGAAGAAAAAAGCAGCTGCTCGAACCTTCTGTGACCAGCAAAGAGCCAAATAGCTGATGAGAAGGTTGTTAGACCAGTGGGACAGGCTGGTAACACCTCTGTGATGACATATTTTAAGGACAGAGGAAGTGCGAGAAGTTCCTTTTGTTCCTGCTGAGGGGTAGCGAAGGGGGCACCCCCAGGCCGAATCCCAGAGCGGGAGTGGGCCTAGGCCGCCCGGTGGGGTGTGGCGGCCAAAGCCAGGCCGCCAGGAGAAGCCACCCCGCAGCCGCAGGCAGCCTTGAGCAGCCGCGCAGGCGGCACCGCGCAGTGAGAGTCTCTGCAGCCCGTGCAGCCCGCACGAGGCTGGCGGGCCCTTCCATGCAGCTGGCACAGCTCATGCCCAACCGAGACAAAAACACCACGCATCCAGCAACGAGAGACATGGTGAGTCTTTCTTCCGTGCAGAACCCAGACAAAATCAACTTCTCAGCTGAAAACTTACAGATACCAACTTTCTTCCAAGTCAGAGAGAAAAGAAAAGTGAGATGACATGAGAAGAAGAAACATGGTGATGCCAAGTTCAGTAGGGAAAGGGTGAGAGAGCGGAGGCGCTCCCAGTGCCGGAGCTGAAATTCTCCTGCAAGCCATGGTGAGGATTATAATACAGCAAATTATTTTTCCCTATAATTTATGAAATGAGGTACATGTGGGGGTGCAGAGATCCACATGCAGCCCATGAAAATAGTGCTCAGGCCAGAGCCCAACGATGCTGTGAAAGGCTTTTAGAGATTGAAGAAGAGGTCCTTTGCTTTCAGGCTGGAATAGCTCATCCTTAAAAGACTAAAACCCCATGACTATTATGACTCATGCTGGCAGTTGTGGTAAGACTGCGAGATTCGTGGGAGGGATTTTTTCACTGCAGCAGATTTGGGTGGACTATTGTTTGTGAAGTTTGAAACCATGGTAGAGAAGTTCGCAGAGAACTATCTCCTGTGGGATGGATCCCACAGCACAGCAGAAGAAACTTTTTTCCTTAAACACAAAGAAAGACTCTTAAGAAATGAAACATTGACCAAAACTCCATGTTTGTTTATCTTGCGCCGTTTGGTAAAAAGAGGGAGGTATTGGAATAGAAAGGTGTTCTGAATTTTTGCTTTAGGTTCTCATTATTCTTTTTACTTTTAATTCTGTTAGTAATAAATTTTCTTTGTAGCGTTTAAGTTTGGACCTGTTTTGCCTTGAAGTTTTTCTGTTTTCCTCAATAATCCTTATTTCACCGCGTGAAAATGAAGTTTCAATTTCTCCTTTCTCTGCTTCGCTATAGCAGAGGCAAATAAATGAATCGTTTTCGTGGTGCTGGCCCCTAACTAGAGTCAAACCGCCACACATTTATAAAACAATTTTAAGATTAATTAGAAGTTTGTTTGTTTGTTTTGCACTGCTGCTGCTAGAAAGCTATTACAAATCCTTGTTCCTCTATTTCTTAGAAATTACTTTACCGTTTATGCTGGGACTGCATTTGAATGTCCTCTAATAACGTGCATAAGGTTAACATGCTATTACTGAAACAATGTATTCTATCTCCCATTTGCCTATGTTGGTTTTGATTTCTTTTCAGATTGTTCTCCCTTTCAAAAAAAAAAAAAATTTAAGAAATGTGGTACTAATCTCAATTTATTTTTATTACTTTTTAAGTTTTATATTCATAAGGAAAAAGCTAGCACAGCATTATCCTGGTTATTCATTTTCAAATCTTTGCACAATACCTCTGTACTGGAGAGGCCCAGCAAGGTTTAGGTTTTGAGGTGGTACAGCAGTGGCTTCTGTGAGAAGCTGACTGAAGCTTCCCTTGTGTCCAACAGAGCCCATGCCATGTGGGTCCAAGACTGATCCCTCACTGGCCAAGACTGAGCTCATCAGCAATGATGGTAGTGCCTCTCAGAAAATAGAATTCAAAGAGAAAAAATCTACTATGTGATGAACAGACTGCAGCCCCCATTTCACATTCCCCTGTGCTGCTTGAGGAGGAGGTGGTAGAGAATTCAGGAGAGAAGTTGAGCCTGGGAAGAAGGGAGGGATTGGGAGGAACAGTGGGTGAAAGTGTTTTAAGATTTAGGTTTTATTTCTCCTTACTCTGATATGATAGGTAATAAATTAGATTAACTTCTCCAAGTTGAGTCTGTTTTGCCCATGCTGGTAACTGGTAAGTGATCTCTCGTGCCCTTAACTTGACCCACAAGCCTTTTGTTATATTTTCTCTCCTGTGTCCAGCTGAACAGGGGAGCGGAAGAGTGGCTGTGGTGGCCACCTGGCAGCTAGCCAGGGCCAATCCACCAAAACACCTTTAAAAGTATTTTCAGGATACCACTTTCCAAGATACAACTCCTACTCATTGAGTTGTTTAGTATATATTAGGCTTTCAGTGTTCCATAGTAAAGTTTAATTGGCTGTCAGGATCTTTCTGGAGTAAACTAATATGTTACCTCCAAAGCAGAACTTGTGTCTGATTCTTCAAAGTTTGCTCTAGAAGCCATCTCCAAGGGTGGTATAGATGAAACTGCAGCACAACTGGTTGCTTTGTCCTGTGTAGCACTATAGCATCCATTAAGTCTCTTTTGTGTTCTCATGAGCATATCGACATTCCTTTTCATGCAATGAAAATATTAGCCTGATAATATGCAGCACCGTTCTTAAGTTGATTAAAACGGAAGGAAACATACATGAAAAGGAAAATAATATCCATCCCTACTGTGTGAGGACATTTCAAGTGGGCGACTTCTAAGCAACTCAGCGGTCACTAACCGGAGAAGACAATGTTAACATCTGCCTTAGGAGTGTTTGTTTTCTCGTGTTTGTCACAAATAAAGTTATTAAAAGGCAACTGGATTTCACTACAGAACTCAGTTGGGAAGGAGTTCAAGGATGTTTCCCCATTTGAAACTACTTTTTTGAGAAGTGCTTTTCATTCATTCATTTATTCATTCATTGATACATTCATTCATATATCATATGCTACACTGACGTTATATAGTATAATTTCTAAACCAGAATATCATACTTTCAAACATCTGATAAATGTACATTAGATATACATTTCTAATTTTAACAACAATTTTATTTCTAGCATCAAGGAATGAAATAAAGTTTGACAAGAGCCGTTTTCTATAAAAATGTATTAGCACGTGATTATATCCATGTACTTTATTCTTCAATCATTTTAATTCATTGACTCCTTTTCATTGTTTTCCTTTGGATTGTTCTCAGACTAAATGTTACACTTACCTGATCATGCTACTTGTTTTGTTCATTTGATTTTAATTGGCCTAATAAAATATCTCTACAATTCCTTGATATACTCAGATATATACAGAACAAAGATAGACAAAGTGCAGATCTCTTTAAGTTAACTTCTTTTGGTCTCTGATAGTAATAGCAGAAGCTGTTGTCCTTACACATAAAAGTACCGTCTTTTGTCAATACAAAAATTTATTTTAAGTAGTGAACATTGTTTTCTTTGTATATTTCAGGTTTTATTTCTCAATCATTTACTTTGCATTTTGATTAATTCTGGGAAATTAAAACTTCTGAGAAGTAGATATATGTGAGCAGATTACTTTGTGTATAAAATTCAAGCCATGATCTTGTTCCTATACATAAACTCATGACTTCTATTCTTTTTGTCATCCACTCAGGCTTGCTGAACAAGTTCTAATTCATAATCTGAACATTTCAATCACTCACATCCTCTCTCCAGATTCCAGCAATACCACCCATATCAAATTTATTCTAATTAATAAGGAATTCGAGTACCTCATGAATGTTTTCCAGATTACTAAAACTTTGCAATAAACAAGTGAAAAACTTCATTATCTTGGATAAATTGCTGCAATGTACTCACAAGCAGGCAGAGTTTGCCTCTCATATTTAACTTTCAATTAAAGGCAATGGGTAGATTTTTATTTCTAGTTAAGATCAAACATGCTACTTTAACCTAATTATATCTAGTCTTTAATTTGTATACATTTTTCCTATGCCCAGATGTATGTATATACAGATAGATCATCTTGCTGTGGCATGACCTGAAAGCACAAAATTACCCTTCAAGTACAGCAATATAAGTTCAATATAAGCTATCAAACCAGACAGGTTTTTTTCCTCCGATGTTCATCTCTTTATATCTACTATTTCAATGGACAGCAAGCACAGGATAGACATTTAAAACACACACTTTCATCTTCAATTCACATAGTGTCTCTTTGAAGTTATGCCACATATGGAATATGTGCAAGCTACATCCTGATCTGAAGCTCCAGCAAACCACGAAAACCCTACTTTTCACTGAAGCAAATTGCCTATTTTAATTGAAGATTTCTTTTTTTTTTTTAATGAAGATGTGGGAATGATGAATATTTGCTGCTGAAACTATAAAAAACCCAGAACTTTAAAAGCTCATGTGATCCTCAGTGGTCCAGAGCACTGTGTGAAACCTTGAAGGAATAACTGACGGAAGTTAAAGCAGTCTCTGTGTAATCCATGAGTCTTTTTGTGCTATGATCTTTTCCTAAACTCAATCCAAAAGGAATGCGAGAATTTCTCACTCCCAACCACAGAGCCTTCTCAAATTAGGCTGCAGAGAATTGTGCTTCCAACTCTCAAAGTCCCCCAGGTATGCACTGTGGAAAAAGCAAGAGGCTGTAAAACTCTTCTCACCAGAGGAAAACTCTTCTCACCAGAGGAACGGGCAGGCAAGGGTGGAGAGCACGGCTGAGGAGTGGTGACATACAAGTGCTGTAGGTGCCTCTGCCTGGGAATAAATTCAGCTGCAGTTCCAACTTAGGCAAGTGGGAACAAAATACAAAGATAAAAGTAGAAGGAGGGGTTGAAAGCGGCACCTGGGTGGGAATCTTGGGGGCAGTCAAGAAAAGTAGTACACCAAGCAGAAATGAAAGTACAGCCTTGATGGAGAAGACAAGGACCTTGAATACAACTAAAGGGATGGTAGGCAGTGAAAGAATTTTAATTGGGGAGTTTCATGGCCTGAGTTTCAGGAGATAAAACTGACTTTCACAGCAGCATTCTGGAAGGATTTAAGGGGAACAAAGCAAATAGCCTGGCTTTTATCACAAACTGTGCAATGGTTAAACAGAATTTTATGTACATCTGTTATCCTTAGCTGTATAATGATTTTTTAAAAGACTTGGGGAGGGGTAAAAAGAGAGAAATTTTCATCTGTGCTATGTGAAGGATATATTCTGAGAGACAGAGGGTTGTCTTTATAAGCTGATCATCAGAGCTAAAAATACTCAAGATTTGAAAACATCGTCCGGCACAGAAATGAGGTCCCAAGTAAACAAAGAAAGCTCAGCATGGAGGGTAATAAACTCCTTCCGAATCATATCATGTTCACAGTAGATCATGATCTTGTTTTTATAAAGCTAGTCCTGCCAAAAATGCACAATAGAATCTGGACCCACTGCTAAAGAAATTCTATTACTGTCAGCGCAAATTAACTTTTGAATTTTTTTCCCTGAAAGTCTATACACAGTACATTTTTCATGTAAAAATATACATTACTTTTTACACTGTAATATTAATGGATATTCTACAATTCAAGAAAAAACTCTGCTTATGATAATACATACATTTGATAGTCCATAATGTTTATGAAATTAAGGCAACTGGAATTTTAAGTTAATTAACAGTCTTCAGATAGGTCACTGACTGAATCGTACAATTTCTGTGTTAACACCCCAGATAGTTAAGGACTTCTAGTGTAACACATAGCACTTCCAAATTCATACACCCTACAAGCATGCTCAAGTTTCATCTTAGAGCCACTTTCCACCAAAAGGCATCTTTGTAAGCGTTACACTCATATCCATTGCAAAGAGACAACATTTTGCAAATATTATGTCTATGGCTGCCCTTGTTATAAAAATGACTGACAGGCAGAGCTCAGCCTCTTTGAAAGCTTTCTGGAGCCTTTACATCTCATATCTTTGTCTCTTATTTTGGGCTTGCTCTGACAATCTCAAGAAAGGGTTAGGATGTCATTTCAGAGCTCAAATATATTTTGTGATTGTGAGGCATTAATAACAATAACAAAGAAGTAAGCAATTAGTCGCCAGTCTGTATATGGAGCAGTCACATTTGTATGCATTTAGATTATAAGAAAGAGATGCTTCTGCAGCCAGTGTAACAAGGATGAGTCCTTTTTCTTAGAGTCATCAGAAATTTTTGAATTGTAAAACTGAATCTGGCAAACATAAAATTCAGATCCATTTGTTAGTGAAATTCTGACATTTGTGTCTGATCATAATAAAGGTAGGTAGCAATTTACAGATCATTCTTTAAATATATGAAATATTTGAGGACTGACTGAGGCCAGACATCAAGAATAAAATTGAATCCTGAGACTGGTGAAATCAGAAGTTTTACCATGATCTACTCAGTGGGTGCATGTCATGGTTAGACACTGGACACAATGCCAGTGCCCCATGAAAATATATTTTTTACTAATAATGGTTGTGAGATGTGATCAGGAACAGAGCAGAGCAGGCTCAGACTTAGAAATAAGGAAAAAAAACTTTATTAATCTACATTAAAGGAAAGAAACACATAGGAAACAGAAATGAAAACTCTCTGAAACATTCCTCCTCCTCCCAACTTCCACCGTTCCCACAATCAGACAAAACCTTGGATTTTCTGATCGGTTACCAATACTCAAATAATCAATTCTCAGTCCATCAAAGAAGAGAGGAGTCTCTCTTGCAAACCATAGCGTCCTTCCATGTCTGGTGCTCTCACCACCATCCATGGATTGAAACTGCCCTTAGGATTCAACGATGCTTTGCCAAGTACCACGGGCTCCTTTTTTGGGACAACAGTCCCCCCCATTTTATAACCCCTGGGGCCGAGGGTTTCTTCT
>WEIT01041303.1:36351-63098 GCA_013389985.1 Dryoscopus gambensis
GGCGGCGGGGGGGTAGAGAACCATCTCCTTGTCTCTCCACCCTTCCATCCTGCAAAAGCTGGCTCAGTTCATTCCCTTCCACCTCTCTCTCTCTCTCTGGGCTCCGGCCTACCTCTCATCCTCAGGCCGAGTGACTTCAGGCCGCATGGCTGCCCCTCCTCCACCCAGGCCCAGGCCCAGGCCCAGGCCCAGGCTGGGTGAGGGAGGAGATCTGCTCCCTTCACTGGCCGGAACACAAAAGGAAGTTCCTCTGTGATTCTCTCCTTTATCTCCCCATGTTCTCAGAGGTGACAAGTTTCCTCAGTGGCCACACCAGATGTCAATACTCACTTCTGACCCATGATTGGTTTGACTATACCTTCCTTAAAATCCTTCCTGTCAAACCAGTGCAGTTCTGGAGAGGACAGAGAAGGTAATCTATACGCACATATACTGGGGCTTGTCCACTGAAGATGTATCCACACTGGAGTTAGCTTTACATCTGGACCAAGGTGAGGCTTCATTACATGCTATTCCACTTTCAAGTCAAACAGATAAATGTAAACCACTGCATCTAGGGATATTTCTTTTCTGGTTTACTCCTATATTAAATATTCAGCTGATGAACGTAGAACATTTGAACTCTGAAAAGCACAAGTCATTTTAAGATATGTCTGGGTTAAGCAAGCTCTATTTGCTTTTAAATTAGAATAGAAGGGTAGAAAAGCATCCACACAGGTCTTAGACAGCAGAATACAGTACATGTACAGTACAAATGTACTGCTGGGACTACAGCTGCTTGTGCATCTTTTGACACACTTCCACTCCACTTTCTCCCCTCTTTGCCAGAGATGGTTTCCAGGTACTCGTAGGAGAGTAGCAGAGGGCAGAGAGATGGAAAACTAATTCAGCTTGCACTAACCACACAGTGTAGACACAGCTCAGATTGCAATGACACATTTGTTACAGTCATCACTGCATCACAGCAGTTTTGCTGATCACGGTATTTGTGACTCTCCCACTAGTAGATAAAGTTTTCAACTATATCATCTCGTTATAAAGTGCTCACTCTGCTAGACATGTGACAGAATTTGAGAACACAAAGATTAAGAAAGTAGTTCAAGAGCACTAAATGTCTTGCCTGAATCTGCTACGTTTCAGAATGGGATGACCTGTTTGGATTCTTCCTGTGTCTCCTCAAAATAGTGTTGTGTTGCCAGGTTGCTGGAATACAGAAGACTCTTCCCTGAAGAAGAATCTCCCTTTTCCTCTTAGAATGACAGTAATAATCATTTTAATATTAACAGAATAGGAGAGAAAAAGACCTGATCTATTGAAAAGATCCTCTTATGTTAGTCCTTCCACAGGAAGCTGTTCACTGTCAGTGTGACACCATAATCTCTGATTTATCCCATCACTATTATATGACACTTAAATAAGGTAAGTATAGCAGAATTCCTAGAAAGAACTGAAGTGTTATTAACTTATTTCTTATTACATTAACAATAATAGTAATTCCTGAAGGATTATGTATATTACAGTTATTATTTGAGACATAACACTCTCTTCTTAATGGAAAATTCTCCATTTTGTATGCTACATACTCCCCCCATCATTAGACATGACTAACTGCTTCCCTTCCATACTCGTTCTTCTTTCTTCTACATATCAACAAAACACACTTCATTTGCAACAGAATTATCTCTCTTCTAATTGAGGTTTCCAGGGAAGCAAAGTGAGATAATTTAATTACACTCCAAATAGCTGCTCTACCTCAAACTGTTCAAATCTCTTCTAATCAAACCTCACATGATGGGTGAAGTGCACATAATTTTACAAATTTGAATAAGTATATCATAAGCAATACATAACTTAGACTAAATCTAGACAAATGAAATTAAAACCCCCCAACTTTATAGCTCAGTTCTTCACATAGAAAGCCGAACACAACATTCATGTTCTCAGAAATAGGAGCAATATCTTAAGCAGAACACTGTATCAGGTATTTTGAAGACTAGAGGATGCACAAAAGTAGTTCAGCTACTTTTGGTTACTTCAGAAAAGGAACCAGTCTGACAGAAAAGAAATTCTACTTTGCCAGAATTAGGCTGATCAGACTTCTTTCAGGCAATTAGCAGGTATTTCTCTCTATCTGCATACTTACATGCCCTCTATTAGCACACTGTCTGAGCATTGCACAAAATTTAATGAACTTGTCTAATGCAGATGTAGAACCTAAGATACATTTCATCAGTGCAAGATAAGTGAGGTGAGGCTAAGACTGGTCCTTGATGGAACATCAATGCTGAAGGGCTAGAACTCAATAGAGGGCACAGAAGTTTAAAAATCTTGATCACTCATGGTTGCTCAAGCTCCCTTGAATTTTTCTGTAAAGAGGAAGGAAGCCAGAGTTGAATTCTAAGAAAACTATTTTTGAAATTAATTTAGGATGCAGCTCACCATGAATCTGAAAGTTCGGTGACAGTGGGACCACAGTCCTGTTTCTTTGCAGTTGTACAGAAGCCTATCTACATGAGATGTTTAGCTCATGCTACACGGGAGATAAACTGACATAAAGTTCTGCCTACAAAGGGACCATGATTAGCCACTGGAGGAAGTTTGATTGAGTAGACAGCCTGGAAAGACTGAACAAATGTAATTTTAAAATAAAAGATCCTTCAGGTGACAGTTATAAATAAGAGTGTCCTAATGGCTGAATGATTATGCAGTTTGGCTGCATAACCTCCAGGCTAGACTGTAGTGGCATGTTGCACTTAAATACCCGCAACCACACACTTTTAGCAGAGGCAGTTAGGGAGATCAGTATTTATGTGAACTAAGAAAGGGTATTTCGGACTTTATCCATCACTTAAAGGTTGGAAATACTATATAGGAATTTGTTTCTTTTGCCTTTGGTAGAAGCTTCTGAAGGCTGATAATATCCCACAGGGTGCGACACTTTATGGATATAGAGCAAAGACAGAAGACCTAAGGCCAATGTGGCAACATATAACAGTGGACAGTTTCACAAGCTACCTCTCAGAAGCATAAAGATAAATTATTTCCTCAAGAGGAACTGAAGAAACCTTCCAGCCAAATTAAAAATGAGACATGATGCCAAAAATGTGAAAGCTGAAAAGGTCTTTCCTGATCCTTCTCCTTTTTCAAATAAATTCTGTCAAGTAATAAAGGTAAAAGATGGTAGATGCAAAAGGTAAAAACATCCAGAAAACAGTTCATACTGGAGAAGGAACAAGAACAAGAACCTGAACTAGGATTGTACTGCATAGGACTGCACTGATGAAACTGTCACTGATAGACATGCTAAAATCAAGGAAAACTGAAGCAAATAAAAAAGACATAGAGAACTCCACAACATAGACAACACACACACACAAAAAAAGGCACAATAATTAGAAATTGGAGGTCATTTCAGGAGGCAAGAAGAAAGAACAAATTGTCAAACCTGAAACAGAATGCAAATAAGGAACCATTAACAGACAACTCCAAATAAAAGGGCACAAAGATGTTTGTTTCTTGTGTCTGCAATGGGTAGGATACCCACAGACAAAGTTTTCAAAAGCCATTACTATCAGTTGGAGAATCTCCCTTTTTTTGGGGTAGGAAGACATTTTATTGCAGGTTTGCAAAATATTAATCTTCTAGAACCTCTTAACAGTGACATTTAGGCAGAAAAAAACCCCAAAACTGAAGAATAAAAATCATGTGGAACTATTCAGATATTATTAGGTGAGACCTCCCTTTAGACTTCTAAACATATTTCTAGACATATTTTTATGGAAAGATTCCTTACATTGAAGACTGCAAATGCAAATGTAAATGAAGTGTAGATCAGATGATGGGATGTGATAAATTAATTTTAGCTTCATATTACCCTGAGTCTCTGCAGCTCAAGAATTTTAAGTGACACAGGTTATTTTATCTGTTTGATACGCCGTGTACTTTTGAGGCACTTCCCTCAGTAGTCTATCAGACAGATAGGTTATAGAATATACAAGAGAGATAGCACTGTGGTAGTACTCACAGCAAAGGAAGGAGGAAAGTGGAACTTGATAAATAGCAAAGAACATGGCAGTAATATCTGTACTTTGAAAAGCTGAAAAACTTTTCTGTAGGATGGTAGAAAATAAAAGCTAGTGAAAAAAATCCGTAATGAGCGTATCTCAGAATATTGCTTGAGCAAACAGACAGGGATTTACGAAAAAGCAGACATGGATATAGTGATTAAAATTACTAAGAATAAAAATATTAAAAGCCTGTGAAAAAAAGATATGTTAAGAAATGGTACAAGTACAAAGAGCGAGTTCTATGCAGTCTGGTTAATTGCTAATTTTTTGACAATGGTACAGCAGAAACATGGTTTTTACCAGAGCACTCTTTTTGAAAGAAATAGGATTATATTTTATTACAACATATATCAAGATATATCTCTACAAGGAAGAAAAGTGACCATGAGTAACCTCATTAAATTAATCTGCATTAAAGTAAAAGACCTTAACAGTATAATAAAAAGGAGGGGGAAAATAGAAAGAATTTGGAAAGTTTCTAGCAGACATCAGGAGACGCACTCCATAGTTACAAGAACCATTGTTCGGAGAAAATTGGTTTAATCAGGCTTCTTTATCCTTGTACCTTTCTAATAAGAAAGAATTTGATGTAACTGTAGACAAACATAACTCACAGGAAAAAAAAGAAGAAGAATATGAAAAAATAGTCTAACCTCAGAGATTACTGTAGGTTCAAGCAATGCCTCAGGCTCCTAAAAAACAGGCTTCTGCAACAGTTTTAGATCTAGCAAAGTCTGGAGCCAAAGCTTTTGGCTTTTACCATTTGGCTTGCAAAGCAGAGTTCTGCAGCATCTGATGCAATTGTTGTTCTCCAGATGTCTCCTTGCAGACTTGGGTGGGATTCATCTGCCTGACTTAGATATTTAGTATTTAGATAATCTAAATTTTAAACTTAATAATAAAACCCTAACCTACCATTTCAATCACTTTTTATTATCAGTTAGCAGGTCCCAGTCCCAGTGGGCTACTTAACTCCTCTTGAAGTAGTTATGTAACACAGGCCATGAGAGTACCTTAGATGTAGTTTACTACAATTTGCTTGTATACATTTAGGGCAAAAGTACCCCAACAGTCATTGCAACCAATTAATTTTGACTATTTTCAGGATAAAAGAGCTCTCAAGGCTCTCTGCTTTTGGGCTTTTACTAACTTCATGATAAATTATTTCTTAAATAAACCACAGGCTAGATTAATATAGACTCCTTCTTCTGCACTTTCTGTATTGGAAAGAATAATATTCCTGCCTTGTTTTTGGCCTTTCTCTAGTCTTCTTCAATAAACAGTGGTTCAATAAATAGGAGCTGCTGGTCCTGTTTCCCGTAATTACCGCTTTCTTTTTTTCCTTATGAAATTGGAAGAACTTTGTTTTCTTCTTCCTCTCACCTACATGGAAATAATCTATATTTATTTCCTTATCACTTCAAGCTGCCTAATATAGAATTTTCTGGGGATGCTCTGTAAAGTACCATCCCCAGAATGCTTTCCTAGCCACATCTGTCCAAGTGAACTCACAACTTTTGAACGTGTAAACTGGATAACTCCATTTTCTGCCATCCAATTTGCACTTGCAAATGTCAATTTGCCTGTAGAAATGCAGAGTCTTACAAATGGAATGTTTACATCTACATATGTTTTGAAAATTTGCCTCTAGGCAGACAATCACATTAAGCCAGAGCAAATTGTTCCTTTCCTGAAAAGTTAAAAAGTTACCAAACCTTCAGGTGAAAGGGACACTTCAGCTAAAGGTCAGGAAATCCAGCTGTAATTTTTCTCTAACCACTGCTTTAGATCTCAGCTTTAAATTCTAATTAAAGATTGAGGTAAAAGTAGGAAATTCTAATGAGGAAGCTGTAGGGTATATTTTTCAGTGTTACATCATGCCCTCCCTTATTTCTAAAAGCAGAATATCATTTTTGAATACCCAACATAATTTGAGGGCTTGGTTTTCTCACAGAGAGGAATATGAAGGTTCATAGAAACATTAAAGTTCACAGAGAGGAGCATAGAAGTTTTATGAATAACACTTGACTACTGGTATAAGGGATAAGCTAAATTATCATATTCCCTTATATAATTATATTTCTTCTGCAATTTAATTTTTAAATCGGTTTTCATAAATTCCAGAGACTGACTTTAATTTTTAGTCATAGTTTGTTCTTCTTTTCTGAAGGTTGAGAAATCTGATCTCAATGTCCTGTTGAGATTTTTCTCGTTTCATGCACTCCATGCTGGCTAGTAAACAAAAAACCCCCAAAAACCAACCAACCAACCAAAAAAATTAAAACTAGCTCTACACTAAGAAAACTAATTACAAAATTTAGCTGGCATTTCAGCATTTGCATGCACACTGCCCAAGCCTGATTAATGCTGGCCACTTCTTCCAAGTCTCATGAAGATTGTTATATATTCTTTCAACTGGCTTTTGATTTGTGACTTTTGTTCAAGCACCTGTGGACTTTATAGAAATTCAGTCTACATTCTCCAATTCATCAAGCCCTGAAATGTGTTATATAATCTAATAGTAGAGAAGTTGCATCACTAAACATTTCTATGTAGAAATCTTTGTTCTTCCTTTGCCACTTGCTTTTGTCATACAGCTAAATTATTGCTTTCCAAATATTCAAGGGCAGGTATCATGCATTCAGATTCCCAACCACTGCAGCAGTTTTTAAATGATGCTTAAATGGTTTGTAGCTTCTTATGCTCATCCATCATACAAAGAGAGACCTGTTGTCATATTCTCAATATCCTTAATGCATTTAGTTTCATTTTTGAAAACTGAAGAACTAGCTTACTTGACCACACCATTCTCTGAGTACAAATACAACTCTTGATTTCATTCTGTCTCAGAAACAAGATGGAATTTCTTAAGCCATAAAATTCTCTATTTTGAATTACTTCAATCTTGAAGAATTTCATATTGTTCCAGTCAGACTAACAACTGGGCATTGTTTTCTGGCTAGATTTTTTTTTACTTGCCCCAGGTGTACCTGGGCAAAGAATATGTCTTCTTGATATTCTACTTTGATGCACTGAAATCAGCACAAAATTCTCTTGATACAAAGTTCAGTTTATGCCGTCAAAGTTAGGCAGTTTCTCCCTGTTATCTGATCAGTATAGGATTAGGTCTGGTTTTGGCCTTGCTTCACCTCTTTCTTTGTGATTTATTTGGAACCCTCATGAAGTATTTGGCACCCCTTCAAAGAGGCAAAAAATCTCTGTAGGTTGTTGACAGTGTCTCTATTCTCTTAGGTTATGATTGCTTTTATCCCCATCTGATATTTTTTTGCCACCAGAAATTCTATTTCTGAACACAAAACATCCTGTTGCTGGAGTTTTGATGATATTCATTGAAGTACTCAACACTGGCTTCTTCACAATGATTTCCAAGGCCCTGTAACCAGATTTCATGTCCTGCTTGTGCCTGAAGCTGAACAGCTAGAATTTTTGTTGTTTAAATAATCACAGCTAGTAGTTGTTTCTCTGCCTAAACTTTTGGTTGTTCTGTGCTTGTTATTATTCCACTAGCCAATCACCACAGCTTGGCCTCTTTAGAAGGCATAATGTTGTAACTTCAGGTGATTCAGATGCCTAAGCATTAAGAAACAAGAGTAAATGTCTGTAAAAATATATTTCTTGCCAAAGAGTCAGTACTGAAACCAATATTCTTGTCTACCTCACTTTCAGCCCTGGGAAATTCATGGAGTGAGTATATTTGTGAGCACATGAAAGTGACTGGGAACATTCAGCAAGAATTAACAAAAGTTTGTCTTCTTTGATAAAACAGATGAATTTTTAAATGAACGGAAAGCAGTGGATTTCATTCATCTTGACTTTAGCAAGGTTTTAAGCACTATTTTCCTACGTCTCAAAATTGAGACTTTATAGTCTGAGTGGGCGTTCAACTAGGTGGGTAAAAAATTCATTAGATTAAAATTGATTAGAAGCTGAGATATTCATGAAGGGCAGTAACAAGTGGAGTACTGTAAGAGTATACCTCTAGACCATCTTCACTGGACACAACAGAAGAGACAATGTGGTGGACTCTTCAATCTTGGTACCAAACCATGGAGAACAAGCTGATATGTTCGACAGCAGAAGGGCCCTTTGAAAGGACCTGGACAGACTGTGGGAGGACTGGGTTGATAGGAACCTCCTGAGGTAAAACAAAACAAATGCAAAGTCACATATTCGGGAAGTATTAACTCTTGCAGTAACGCAGTCTTTCTCGTTCAGCCTGGAGAAGATGGTGCTGGAGGAGATCTAACAGCTCCCCTTCCATAGCCATGGGTAGGTTATTGAGAACACAAAGACAGGCTCTTCAAAGTGCTGTGTGATGGGAGCCAAGAGACAAGTTGAAACAAAAAGTGTTCGGACTGGAAGCAAAGGAAAACCTTTTCACCCTGAGAACAGCCCAGCCATGGAGCAAGTTGCTCAGAGGTTGAGCAATCTCCATCTCCGGAGATTTTTAAAACTTAAATGCAGAGCCACATGATCAGATTTCACAGATGACCCTGCTGGAATAAGTAAACTGGAATAGAGAGCTCCTGAAGTCCCTTCCAACCTAAAATATCCTATGATCCTATGAAGACCCCACCTCCTGTAAAGGTATCAAGTTTCTCAGTCCTCTTCAACTTTTTTTTCAGGTATTTCATTATTCTGTTCCTCATACATCTTCAGGGCTATTCACAGCTTGGTCCTGAATAAATGATGCCAGTTTCCTAACACTTTCTCATGCAAAATAATCAGCCGTAATCACGCTATTACATAAAAGGTCAAATTTTAGGCCTTGAGTGGACTTTGTGCCAACAGAACTTAAAAAATGTTTCAGATGACCAGCAAAATAAACAAACAAACTAAAAAAGCTTGAGTCATACGTCTAAACTTGTAAGGCTATTTAGATGCCGTAGGCTTTCCCAGCCAGCATCTTACTATGCTCTAGATAGGCACAGTTCTTCAACAATCATGTCTGCTGGTCCTATGCCTTAGCTACCCTGTACTACTCAGCTGTGTTTACCCAAATAAATCAAACTGTAGTTCCTATGAATGATAACTGCAGCTTAGACATCTTTCTTTTTTTTTTTTTTTGCATTTGAACACCTGCATCTATTCATTAAATTGAGTTGTCTGTAAGTGAAGTTGATTCACAGAATTTTCAGCGTATCAAGGTCTCATTGTGGCACTAGTCATATAGTGGAGTCAAAGCCCAAATACCTAAAAGCTTTATGTATACTTAATGTTTTTATTATGGATTTTTCTAACATAATATTTTTTTATGTTTAAATGAGTGATGAGGAAAGAATGAAACTTGCTGTGTGTCTTTAAATCCTTATACTATTTTTTTTTAGAACTATGGGAATTTTTTCCTAAGGTTATGTTTGCACACAGTATGGGGCACATGCAGAGAGCCTGCACCTGTCATCTAAATTGCCTTCAAAGCCCAGGTGAACACTATGCTACGTGAAAGCAGTAGTTCAATGCAGTGAGAGCTTTGGGTAATGCCGTGACACTATAAATCACCTTGAATCTGCAGCCAGCATAGTTCCCTTTCTGTGATATGAGTAGCAGAACTGAGATGGAAAAAATAGATGTTTTGTGAGATGTTACTGATGCTCACATCAACAACAACAAAAACCACAGGATTAAAAAAAAAAATACAGTGAAAGATTTTAAATGAATTTTGATGTGAAAAAGCCAGATACGGAAATGAAAAAAAGCCTCTCTGGATGAAAAATAACAGAATTTAGAGTCAACACTATGGTCCATGTGCTTTGTAATTCAATAAGGTGGATCAGAAATAACTTAAATATTGTTAAAAAAACTAAGAGGATTTCCATGCACATTTGAATCTTAAGGTTAAAATTATCTGCTAACGTTACTAGATGGCATTGACATGCTTAAATGAATCTACAGGAAAGCCACCAAAAATGAATAAGAGATACAAAGTGCAAGAAAAGTTAAAGAGAATTAGGATTGGAACACACCCAGAAAATCAAGGTTTGTTAACTTTGTGCATGTTACAATCATAAACTATAATATTTCAGTCTCTGACAGTGCACTCTCAGTCTTACTACTCACCAAACCAGACTCAACCTGGGGAAATCAGTTTAATTTATTACAAATCAAATCAGAGTACGGCAATGAGAAATAAAAAACTAAAGGTTAAAATGCCTTTCCCTCACCCCTCCTTTCCTAAATTCACTCCTGAAATCTTTATCTCCTCCTTCCTCACAGCACCACAGGGGGAGAAGGAATGGGGGCAGTTCATCACATGTTGTCTCTGCTGCTCCTTCCTCCTCAGAGGGACGACCTGGCACACTCTTCCCCTGTTTCAGCGTGGGATCCCTCCCACATGAGACAATCCTTCACAAAATTCTCCAACATGAGTCCTTCCCACAGGCTGCAGTTCTTTAAAACTGTCCCGGTGTGGGTCTCTTCCATGGGATGCAGCCCCTCAGGAACAGGCTCCTGTGGGTTCAAGTCTGCCTGGGTTCACAGGTCCTGTCCAGGAGTACCTACGGATATAGCCTCCTTCAGGCATCCACATGCTCCAGTGTAGGGTTTTCCTTGGGCTACAGGTAGATTTCTGCTCCACTGTGGATCTCCATGGGCTGCAGAGGCACAGCCTGCCTCACATGGCCTTCACCATGTGCTGCTGGGGAATCTCTGCTCCAGAGCATGGAGCAGCTCCTTCTCCTCCTTCTTCTCCTTCTTCTGCTCTGACCGGAGTGTCTGTAGGGCTGCTTCTCTCACATGTTCTCACTTCTCTGTCAGGGGCCTCAGATGGTGTTGCACAGGTTTTTCCCCCTTGTTAACTCTGTTATCTATGAGGCACTACCATCACTGCTGATGGGCTTGGCCTTGGCCAGTGGCAGATTCGTCTTTGACCCACCTGGCACTGGCTTTCAGACACAGGGGAAGCTTCCGGCATCTCACAGAAGCTACCCTGTACCCCTCACTACCAAAACCTGGCCATGCAAACCCAATACAGGTTTATTAAGGTCACTGGATAAAGAGGTTTTTCAGGAAATAATAAAGAAAGCAATAAAGAAGATGCACAAACACATGGTAAGCAAACAAGTAAGGGAGACAATAAATTATGCCAAAACTTCTCAAGCACTATTTGATAACTTGTTATAAAAGTATAGGTAAAACTTTGCAGAGGGACAATACAGGCATTGCAACTCATGAGAAGAGGGGAAAAAAAATAAACAGGATGGATATTTCAGGGGGATTGCGGGGATCTGTGCAAAACCATTAGGGAATTCATGTGAAGCAAAGGAAGGCATCAGGGAAGGAAAAAGGCTGGAAGGAATAGGAGGAAGGAAAAAAAGGATTTATAATATATAAGTACTCATCTGCCTGAGCTCTCTGCCTGACCAATGCAGTCTACTCTATAATTCTTCTTAAGGCTTTTTTTCACCATTTTCTGTGTAATTTCACTCTCTATCCCATGCATGAGTGATGCAAGATCTATGTTTTAGGATCTGGAAAAGCAGCCATGGGTGACAGGGCTCACAGTTCTGTATGCCAATGACTCTGGAGATCAGTGCACAAGTCCCTGCCTGTGGGAGTTGTAAGGGTCGGTAGTTGTGGACGGGTCTCAGTGTGTTTATATTTTTCCCTAATGAATTTAAATTGATGTCCTTAGCTATGTATATGTAATTCAATAGGAAATTTCAAGCTGGAATAACTAGTGAGAAGGAGTAAAATATGCATCTGTAAAGGTTAAAAACTTAACAAGGGAGTGCAGGTGCCTTATATCAGGGCTGGGGTATCAGGTGGGCAGAGGGCCCACACTGGCATTTGGGGGAACCCCTAAGTTTGTGGTGCCCAAGGGCTGAGTCTGTGAGTGCTGAATAGGTGCAGAGTACCCAGTGGGATGAGCCAGTGATTTGGGGACCCATGGAGTGGGCAAGAGGGGCTGGAATCTGGATAGGGGTGCCAGGTGGTCACCTGTTACAGCAGAGCTTTCTCAGTGAGCTCCGAACCTTCTGATCAGAATATCTGGACAATTAAGACAGTTTAGGGGGAATAAGAGGAAAAAAAAGAAAAAGAGTTTCTGGTGAAAGCATCCTGTAGATATACTGCAGTTCATGTCAACAATGACCGTGTCTTGCTTTTTTGTTTGCACTTGCACCACATACTGACTAGAGTGATTGTTCCAGTGATTTCTGTTTTGCAATAAATCGGAAATTATTTTTCTTGTCAGCATGCTGGCAGAAACAGCGTGATGATACAGAAACAGTGACAAAAGAAATTGACAGCAGACACTCCAGGTACCTTTGTCAGATATGAAATATGCAGTGTCTAGTAAATAAATCTGTTAGTTCTTAGTAACAAAAACCACTGAGAGTAAAGCCCTAAATTTATGTTTCTTGAATAGGTAGACAAAGTTTTCTGAAGGATCTGCACCAAGTATTGTCTGCTTTTGCCTTGGGCTGGACATGGCAGCAAATATGCATAGTGAATATAGGATGCAGAATTATTTATTCCATTACATGCAGCCTTCAGGTCAATTTGCAAAGAAACCCAGGCACTAGAGTTGCTGTAGAAGTATTTCTGATATTTTAACAATACAAGTCTTGTCAGTGATTGAAACTCAGACTGAATCTGAGTTTGGTTCTGGTTTCTGGATCTGAATCGATCTGAATCCTTTATTCAAAGGAACAAGCTGGTTTTATACACTTCCCCAAGACACAGCACCTGCCTGCATGGTAACTCTCACCACACAACCCATCCCGTGCTGCCACGTCAGCAATGTACCTTCTAAATGTCCTTCTATGGGGTGATCATGCACTCTTAACCCATCTGTCAGCTTCTGGCAGGCTCCTCTCAGTAGGGCTCTGCCGTGTGACGCCTCCTCCCCCCAGGGTGTGTGCTGCCATGTGCTTATCTTTCCCCATAAAGTCTTGAGGCTACATGTATCTCATATGTTTTTCTGTACTTTGTCTGTCAGGGATAGATATAGATGTGGAAACAGATGACTCTGATTATTATGGCAGTGCTAGAAGTAGCCCACCAATGTATTGACATAACTGGTTTCGTTTAGAAAGTCCTGTCTATCTGATATACTCATGTGTGAAGTAAGAACATTTTGTAATTGCTGAGCAAATTTAAATCTCAAAAATATGAATGGATTCCTTGAGTTAGTTTTAAGTCAGCACTCAGTGGGTACAGAACAAGGTCATTAAGAACAAGAGGATATATTAACATAAGTGAGATTTCATGAGTGAAAGGGTAGCAGCTATCAAGAGATGAACACAAGTAACATTGTTTCAGTGTATTTTTTTGGGTCACTGTGTTCCAATATGCTTACAATGCCAGTAACTGACAATCTGGATCTTACTGACTTTAAAAGTTCTTAGTACTGTTTTATTCAATATATTTATGCCTAGTGCTACAGCACTTATCTGGGATCTAACTGTGATCTGTAATTATTTATAATATTCCCTTTAAGGTAGCAATCTAAATTAAAATTACTAGCCAGAAGGTTTTTTAAAAGAGCAACTCTAACCTCCTTAGAAAATCACATGCATATTGATATAACTAGTTCATCATACATTTTTTAGCACCCTAAGGCATACCAGACTCTTTTTTCTATTTGTTCCATTTTCATATAGTATCTCATTGAGCATTTTCTCTATTCTTTCTGGAAATTTTCAGGATATATTTTCAATATAACTCTTTCCACAGTTGCAAATTGTAAACTTCTATATCAATTTTATTTCCTTGTTTATTGATTTCTTTCTTTATGTAAAGGCAATGAAATATGAATTTTGTGAAGCCACGGGACACTGGTAAATTTTTATATTACATTTCACACAACATTGACTCATTTATTCCCTTATTAACATGAAGTTTTTCTTTTTATCACTTCTAGGAAGGAGTATGATGAAAATCTGTTTCAAATCTCTAGTCTGGTTTGTCACTCAGCAGGGAAAAAAATAAATGTCTCCAATAACTTTATTCAAAGCATTTTCTTTGGTAAACACAATCAAGTACACATAGAGACATGCAAGCAGTGAAATACCAGAACATCTGGTGAACTGCAGGTGGGCCAGGAATACGGAGTTGAAACAGGTGCACAGAAGCAGGTTTTCTGATTCTGAAATTGTATTAGATGCTGGTAGGTTTCTATATATGTGAGGCAATGACCTGCATGATTTCCACATAGGTTAGAATCGGCCACGTGTCATGTTCAAGAACGTATTTCACAAGTGAATAGAGCTGTAAAGGAAGCAATTATTACATGAAGTTTTTTATTTTATTACATATCTTTGCTACAGTATCTGTGGATGTCCTAATCTCCTCATTCCTTCCCTCAGGCTCCTTCCCATATTATCAGTGCTTTCATACATGTAAATCTGGTGTTGAAAACTTAGTTTCCTAAGTGAAAACTACTGTTATTAAGATGCCTGCTTCCCTTTCTAGCACCTTTTTTTATTTTTACTAGTCAGTCACAAGTATTGATAGGGGAAGAAAAAAGGTAACTCTTAGTAAAAGGATGTTTCAAATATCCACTAATATTTTTAAGATCCCGAAGCTGAAGCTAAAGCTTCCTCGTCTCTTTGGCAAATTCAGCCATGAAAATAAATCTGAATCCTTTAGGGTTGCAAAACATAAATATTTGTGAAATATTTCAGAAATAAGATACTTAATTTTATGTTGTGTATTTTAACCTTATCTAGAACTATGAGGAGCAAGCTCCTTTCCATGACTCCTTAGTTGTAATATGTTCTCTAAGTTACTGAAGAAGGTCTAAAACTTTTATGACTTACTTGAATTCAATATTTGTCATGTGCCTTCTATAAAACACCCATCCAGATAGAGTTTGGTCGCCTTCTGTACAAAGATAGTCTCTGCTTTATGTGTTCTTGTCTCTGCGCATCATGCTCTGTACAACTACTCCAAGCAGTTTAGCCAGCAGAAAGAGAACAGAGATATTTCTACGCTACATCCCTCAGGATTTAAATTCAATCAAAAAAATCCAATTAAACAAACAAACAAAAACCCAAACAAAACCAAAAATCAACCAAACAAAAACAAAACAAAACAAACAACCCAGAAATGAAGCCTATAAATTCTAAATGCACAAAACCCCAAACCAAACCATATTAAGCTTAAGCTAGTCACTGTTAATTACTTACTTACCAATTACATGTGCTAGATCAATCAGGGTAATCAAAGAAACCTGACTGTCCTTTTGCTTACCCACTTTGGTGGTAGAGACTTTTACCCAATTATGCATTTTTACTTATCTTATCAAAGAGTAAATCCTTAGACCATCTACATACAAACAGTTATGCCACTGATTTCTAATATTTCCACTTCAAATTTCTATAGTTCTTCCACTTGGAAAATAATATTTGCACCTCTGCTGTAACTCTCAAGTTGTTTTATTTTTCCCCAAAATGACTTGAGGAGTCCCAGACTGCCAAAGGAAGCCCAGAAATATTTTTCATTATGACTTCCTAAAGACTATGTTTTCCTCTTGCCTGGCAACAGTCAGATATTATGGACTCATTTGCCTGATGCTAATAGCTCAAGTTATCTCAAATCTGCTGAGTTTACCAACTAACTTATCTTTAAGTTGTTACACATATAGTACCTATTAAATAGGCTGCACAGATGAATTGGGAACATCAGAGTGGCTATCTTCATCCTTCCACTGTTTGTAGGCCGTAAACCAAACATAATTTGACCCATTTTCAAATAACTTCTCACATATCCAGTAGACACACAAAGCTTTCAGACCAGTTTTTTTTTGTAGCATACTTGAAAAACGATGAACACCAAAACAGTCATCAGCAAAATCACTGAACAATGTTCTTATCAACATATTCAGCCTGAAAAATCTATTCCAAAATTAGCATCCCACTAAGAACAGTGAAAAAAACCAATAACTATTATTTATGGCAGTCATGAGCCAAAATGCATGTCATCCTAAGTTGCACATAGCATTTAAATTAAACTAGTTCATTTCTTAAAATACACTTTTGGGCCCAAATTTGAACCAGAGTTACAACTGTTAAACATGCTATTGGTTTTCAGTGGAGGAGGGAAACCTAATAAGGAAGGGAAAAGGAAAAGTTCACCCTTTCTCATATGGTATTTTTCCTTTGCCCGCTATGTTACTGCTACTTCAATTCATATATCAGAATTTCTTTGAAAAGTTTAATATCCAGACATTCCACAGTATTTCCTTACCTTCCTTCGAGATATGCAGTGACTTGTGTTATCCTGGCCCCACTGTGCCTGTGTAGCTTCCTATGAAACCAACTCACCCCCTGGCCTGTGTAACTGCTGCCTCCTGGAATGCAGTGTGAAGGTACAAGTGAACCTAAACATCTGCACACTGTAGTACAAAGATATCAGGGGGCAAGTTATACTTGCAGAGATGTGGCACTGCCTGTCTGCATCCAGCCTTTGTGGCAGTTCCAGGCTGTAAAAAACCATAGGGGGCAGATACACAAGCTTGATTACTTCTTCATTTTACTGGTTTCTAGTTAGCTGTGGGAAAAACACTCTCCCTGATCTTTCTTTTCCTTTCACAGACTGTATTAATATTCTTCCACCAGCTGGAGGAGTTTGTATATTCACTAAGCAGGGACCCTAAGAAAACTTTCTTTGAATCCATATTACCATAGAGAATACTTGTTAGGGGTTCTAAATCTTACCTATTTTAGATCAAACCAATCCAAAATAAACCTAGGGATTTAAATGGAGGTACTTCTTACTGAAACTTGTGCAACTCACAGAGACCTCAGGAACCTCAAGATCATAAATCATTCTTACCTTAAATGAACAAGTGGGTTTTTTTTCTTTAGTGACAGAGGGGATTGTTTTCTTCCATTAGTAACTGTTGTAGTTGCTGATGGTCCTACTAGAGATTCCTGATTGCAGTACTTTGCCATGAAATTCACTGACACCTTGACATTTCTCTCAGAGAGACAATAAATGTGAGAAACTTAGTCTTTGCTAAAATTGCAAAAAGCGCTAATCATTCTGCACACGTGACAGGAATTAATTTCATCGTTCTCTCTAAAAAAAACTGATTAATGGGTTAAAAAATACAAAATTGTTTAGAGCTGTTAGTTTTTACCTTATCTTTATTTATGAGTGTGCCTCTAGTCCATCACACAGGTTTTATGTGTGATTGAAATTCAGCTCTACTATTTTTTGGCTGAAAAGGCTTGAGTTTACATTTTTCCTTTTTCCTTCCTTCCTTCCTTCCTTCCTCTTCTTACAATATTGTCTTTGGCAACAAGATATTCTGAATATTATATCAAGGGTAATTCTAAAGAAATTGTAGACTACTAAAGGGAATTTTGTATGAAAGCCAATGTACAATAGCACTCCAGGGAACAAAATATTTTCAAAGAGCTATTATTGTAGAGCACTATCTTGCAGTATCATAATGAGGTAAATAAAGATCTTTCATACACTTAGAAAACTTTTATAACTAATCCTTCCCCCTCAATGCCCAATATATGTCACGTTATGTTGCAAAATGTGAGAAATTACCATTCTTTATGAGACCACAGTTCCAGCCTGTTTTTCTAGCACTGACCACTGGTGGATACTGAGGGTCAGAGCATTATAAACATGGTACCTGAACACAGAAGTCAGAATACTAGAATATTGGCTCCAAAGGCTACACTCTTTTTAGGAAATTCCATAAATAATGAACGACAGCATCCATACAGGAAACTGCTCATCTTTGAGCTTAAAACTTTGAGGAAGATAAACTATTCCTGGTAGCTCATCTGAATATTTTTCTGCAAAGTGCTTTCTGAGAAAGAATATAGAACCTTTGTAAAGAGTTAATTGAAATATCTCCATCAAACACCATGGGACTGATAGAGAACACACATGCTAGGAGAAGAGATTAAAAGAAATAAGGGCAATAACATGGAATTTATCTTGAACATCAAAGACAAATGGCTTCCAAATATTTACATTATTTTTTCATTTAAAGCATCAATTGACCAAACAAGTAACTGAGAAATATAGTCCTCCAAAACCCAGGAACTGTTCTTATAAAATTGCTCTCAATTTTAATATTAAAATAAGAATTCAGGGTGAAGTTGTTTTAAAATGAAATTAAAAATAGGACTTTTTTCTATTAAAATTTAGATACAAAGATGCAAATGTTCATAAGTTATGCATCAAGTAAATCAAATATATATATAGATAAAATTTGTATTATTTATTAATCAAGTTGATAAAATTTATATGCATATATAAACATTAGAAATATAATCCTGAGAAGACTCACAAGTTTTCCATGAATACTCCACTAACAGTAATCACTTTATTCCTCTGCAGTTATAAAGAAACGGTGATGTCTTTTCTGGCTCCCAGCTATCAGAGCTTATGAACACCTTACAATGTTTAATGATTTAAATTTCAAAACTCTGATATAGGAAGAAAATGCTATGCTTCTGTCACAGAGGGAGCAAGAAACAATTGGGCATAGCATCTTTTAAAAAGTGGCATGGTTTTGTTCCGTCCACCTGGAAATCCATGAAGCAGACCTCCATCCTTTATAATGAGTAATCACTGGACCACAGTTTGTCTCCATCTCTCCGCTTAATGACTGCATCTCTCTTAGACCCCGTCTCTCTCTGAGGGGAGGATGGACCCCAGAATGTATCACCATTGCCAGCCTGCTCAGGAGATAACCAGAGCCAGACATCAGGCTGAGCGCCACCTGAGACGGATCCGCGCTGATAGGCACAAAAGGCAGTGCTTCTGCAGTGCCTGGCTAAATTACAGCAGGGTCTAGCCCACAGTGCTAATTTCTCACTTCCAAAAGAATGAAGAGGGCAGTAAATCTTTCAATGAAACTGGAAATAGTGCAGCTCCATTCTACATAAATGTGTGAAGTAGAAGTTCAAATATTATCCCTGAATCACAGCCTTATATAAAATCAGCCTGCCACCATGTTAGCATCATATGGTAATACTTTAAACACTTTATTTAAGCATTTCATTTAGGAAACAATTACTGTAAGTTTTTGTCTAACATAATTAATAGGTCAAGCAGCACTTATTAAGTCTTTAGGCATTAATTAACATTTAAAAATTATCACATATGACACATTAATTAGATATCAATCACTTATTAGAACTACTGACATTTAATAAGCATTTTAAATTATAACAAACTCTCCTGCTATACATATCTTTCCAAAATACAAGTACCTGCAAATAGTACTTAAGGCATTTAATATGTTAAGACTTATTTTGTCCTTGTAATTATCACATAGAAAAATCATTTGCTCTGTATACTTTTTAGTGATAAATACATATCCGTATCTTTTCAGTTCACTAATGAATGACACAAAAGGAATAAAATGAATGACATGTATATTAAAATAGTTTTTAAAGCACAATTGAAATTAACTGTATCTTTGTCCTGTTCCTGTATCAGATTTGAACTTAAATTCTCCTCTGATTCTACTGTCCTGTCCTGAGGAAAGAAATACAAATGTCCGAGTGTTAATTGCTGACCTCTGTCACCCCCTAATTATGCATTCATGTATCTTTGATATTCCATTGAATAGCTGTCTCCTTTTGCAAAGATCTTGCCACCAGACACTTCACAGATACAATCTCTCTCTTGACCTAATTGAACTTATTATCAGTTAATTTTTATAATACTAAGTAGGTATTTGAGATGATATATAAAAACCCTACAGGTTGCCCAAATTTCACAAGACTAATGTCCATATTAGCACCTTGACAAGAATCAGAGAGCTATGTTTCTTCAGCACATACTTTTGCATGTATTTTCCCACTAATACATGCACTAACCCATAAGATACACTTATATTTGCAACTTTGCTGAACAAATAAAAATCAGTTTTTCACAGATGTTTCTTGTCTAACATACACCTATGTGATGAATTAGGGGGGAATTTTAGAATTTGTAAATACAGAGCATTTCCCAGATTTCTCTGTACATGTGCTTGAAATGTATTCTTCTTTCTGGTAAAGTACTGTGGCAAAACCTGCAGCAGGGGTATATGGTGGGGCTTTAAACACGCACCTCCATAAGCTGGAAGCACCCTCGTTTATCTGGCTGCCTCTACTCTGCTCAGTGAACAGCAGCATCTGGTAGTGCTTCACTCTGCTATCCACAAGAAGCTGCAGCCAGAACCACAGAAGAATGTGAGAGTGCAAGTCAACTCTCTGAGTTACACCTGCAATGTTTGAGACCTGACAGGTCTGTAGCACACCTGTGATGGCTTAATTGGGCTAGCACACATAACAACAAGGAGTAAAAACAAACTCTCCAGATGTTCTGGGAATATACATGCGAGTCACCATACTGTCATCTTTCATTACAGCTGTTAGCTGGATTAAGATACCAAATGCAAGATAACACACTATTTTTCCTTGAAGCTTTAATCAAGTCTAAAGGTAATTAACAGGCTTCATGCAAGTAGTAGACAGTTGTTGTGATGAGAGTAAGAATCAGACCAATAAGGAATGAAAACACTGTAATTCCTTTTTTTTACAGGTGGAAAAGGAAAAGGCAGTTGGTTTGAAGGCTAGATTGCAAGGAGACCTTGTAACACTAACTCTCACAACACGTTCTTGGGGATCTAAAGTAAACTAGTTTCCTAGGATCTCTCAGTAGTTTACAGAGAATGACAAGCATCACCAATGACTAGTTCAAAGCAGAAACAAAACTTATTTCTTAAGTACAATCCATAGCCTTTAGTAAAATACCTTGACTCTCTATACAATGTACAAGGAGGATTAGATGGGATTCAAAACAGACAGCATGCTGTGCAAGATTTATATAATAGAGAAGGTCAAGACTTAAATCCTGCACTTACATCAGACCAGGTTTACAACTCAGAAACCTCTCCTGCACTAATGCAACGTGTCCCTCCTTTCAAAATAACAGGCACCTGTTCCTTGTAAAACATAGAGGTCAGGAGATGGTGTTTCTGCTGTTCAAGTGGGATTTAGACTGAAGGAATTCAAATCCAAGTAACTGGCTGTGAGATGCTGAGGAATCTTTATATTTTTGTCACTGTGTTACTTTGCAGAAACAAATGTGGAATGCACTGGGCTAAAGAGTAAAAGTGGAATCCCAGTGACTGCATTCATCTGCTGAAGGATAGGCCACCTACTTCTTGACCCCATCCCCAAGGACTGTTACAGTGCTATATAAATCAAAAAGCGAATGAAGCCATAAAAAGGCCTGGCAGCCAAGATCAAAACTAATCTTTTAAAATTTTAGCCCCCTCTGAAATGTCACTTAGGGTGCTTGCTCTTTCCACTTCCATGCATCTGCTTGGCAGAACTCATTGCCTCTTGACATCAGGAGATCCCTATTTTCTCCTTTATTTCAGCCTATGTTTAAGACTGATTTGTTTTCATTGACTTTTAACTGACATTAGCTAATTATTAACTCTGCAGGATAGATTAAATTTTAATTTTAATGTCATTGTAAAACACCATGAGCTGCCTCAGCATGATAAGATGCTATAAAAGTTTAAACTGTTGTTTTAAGTTAGCCACCTGTTCAAAACATTAAAAATCTACACATTTAAATCAATCACACTGCACTGGATGCCCCATCAAGGCTAATGTTGATAAATTATACTCTTAGCTCCAGTTGATATAGAGTCATTATTCTCCAGAACAGTAATAGATTGGACTTTATTTTGTAGGGTTTTAGTTGGGATTGCAGTGTCATTTTACAAAATCCTAAATACACTCCAATGTGTATTTTCCAGTCTGCTAAATTGCTCAGAGATTGTCCTGACTAAACAGTACCTTTGAGGTTCTGTCTGGTGTGTGAGACATATGCTGGAGATGTACTGTTCCAAAAAGAAGCTCATGGAAGTACTCTGGGCCAAATCAGAAGAACTGGATAAGATGACAAAAACCCCTATACCCTTCTGTCTCTGGAGAAAACAAGTGAATCTGCAGGCTGAAGCAAATGAGATTTTTGTCTGAGGCATGGTATACAGATAGGAAAAAAAAGTCACTTGTTCTGGGTTTTCTACCTATAAAACAGAGCTAATATTTTTCCATGCCTATCTTGTCTCTTCACAGTTTACTTGTGTAAGTACAATTTCTTATCAAAAGCAAGAGGGTTCTTTCTACAGCTGCAGTAAAGGAAGGCAACACATTGAGGCTGCATTTAGTAGACCTAGTTCTGCAGTCATGGATCTGAGTTACTACCTCTTCTTCTTGTGCTCAGAAAAGGCTTTATAAGTAAGCCAAAAAGCACAGACTTCATAATTTTATTATAACTATGAAACAATCTGCAGCAATCCTGCAGCTGTATGACCTCTTCATCTTACTCATTATTTTCATTTAGAGGAATAAAAATTCTTTCAAACATCACACAAAAAAAAGCTATATTGTCGGAGACAGGTGAGAGCAGACTCCTCAGTTTCCCTTTGTAATATGCTCCTGCTGATTCCTAGTCTAGGAATTCAGTGAAAGACTCCCCAAAGCGATCAATGTTTAACTTTGTTGCTGAGGAGGGCAAAAGGGTTAAAGAGGATTTAACTGAATGCGCGAGGCTTAGCATGGGTTTACCACCCATAACCATCTAGGGCTGTGCTCCTGCACACTATGTCTGCGCATAAGAATCCGTGCCCTGACAGTGATTAGCAGTATCAGTGTAGCTGTTGGATGACAGAGGAACCGGGTGCCGTACACAGGTCCCGAGATCAAGGGACACAAACTGCATTGCAGCCCTGCAGATGAAAGCAAGCTTGCTCTGGAGCGTGCTCCTGGTGCCCACATGACTCAGCTCCACGCCCTGCATGTCTGAAGGATCTGTGCGTTGCTGCTACAAACATAACATGTAATTACTACTTTTATGAGTTTTCAGTTCAAAATGTTTAAAAAAAATGAAGTCTATGATACATCTGTCTGCCTCTGAGTGCTGCTCTAACATTTTAACATGTGTGACTACATGTTGCATGTTGTGAGATGTTCTATGAGCTTTTCAAGTGTTGTGCTGCAATGCCCCAGAATATGACAAAGAAGAGATCAATTAGAAAAGAAAATCAAATTCTAGTGTCCATTCCTTGTCTCTGGGACTTTTATTCATCAAAATAAGACTTTCCTAATTCTGACCAAAAATCAGTTAAATTAAGCTGTTAGGTGATTTAAACAATGTCTAGATTGAGGGGAGGGAGGGCAGGGGGTGTAGAGTGGAAATTCTTAAAATCTAAACACACTTTCTTCCCTGTAGGGACAAGTCCTTTGAAACTTTGAGAAACTTAAGGCTATCCTTCTTTACAAGTGTAATTTTTGCATGTCTCTTTATGTTTGGAATTTCTTCAGTAACTTAGCAATGGAAAGCTAAATACTCTTTGGCCTTTTTTTCACAGATGCATGTGGAGTATTTCTGTCCTAACATTTCTCTACAAAACAATTTTGTGTAAGCTACAAAAGATACCACAACAAAGGGGATTATGGAGACCTGACATACTGTGTCATCTGTCATTTCTGACAAATGTAAATGCAAGAATAAAATCCTTTGTAGAAAGTAAGAACATATGAGTCAGGGTTGAGTGAAAGGGCATCAAAGGCTCTGGTTCCCCATGCTTTTTCTTTAGCTGTGTTGTTTTTCTCTGATTTGTCTGCATAGTGTAGTTTCTGTTAGAGGAAAATATATTCAACAGCTGAAGAGAGGTGAGGCAGATGCTGCTCCAATAGCCTCAGGTCTGACCAGCAGCGAGGCTGCAGATGTGTTCTCAGCAGGCATACACCAAACACACACATACACTGTGTATATTCATGTATACACAGACAGGCACACAGATCAGACACACACACACATCAGCCACAAAAACACACTACCAGTGGCTTCATCCTTCTTCCTGTCTGGCGGAGTGAGATGGGGGTCCACTGGTGAGAGTATATACATACATAAGTGCGGTGTGGATCTTTCCACCAGCTGGGATCAGACACTGTAGAGTAGATGTTCATGAACCCCAGTCTCACCAGCTACTGGCATCTGGACATTCAAGCCCCTGATGCTGCAGTCCACTCCTGTTGCTGATATGGGACACTGCAGAAACACAACTGATGAGGACTTCCCTGCTCCCCACAGTCAGTCTCCCTGTGCTCTAATTCATAGACATAAAGGCTGACCCTCAGAGACCCATCCATCCACTTCTTCCCAGCTACTTTGGCTTGATCATTGCTAGATATCCCATATTTCCTTGCACACCTGCACTTGTTCCTCTTGCTGCATCACATATTTTTATCTCCTGATCTGACTCCAGTTGCTGAATACACATCACCATAAACCTCTGTCCACCTTCACCATGCCCACATACACAGATTGAATAGAGGACCCTCACACACAAAAGAATTAGAAAGGAATTTAATAAGAAGATAGTATGAACTGCGGCGGTTATGTGCAAGACATAGCCAGCCAAGTAAACAGCCCTTTTACTCTATTCATACTTCTTCCTCCCAAAGTCACCTAAATCCTTCCCTTTTGCTCCTTCTCATTCCTTTCCTTCTCCGAATATCCTGGAAAAAGTCATGTATCATGCTGAATTGCTTTTCCCCCAGAGGGAAACTTCTAGATTTCACACTCCTAGGTAACAACCTCATTAGTCTAAATGGTTATCTGAAGAGCTGCTCTGGCTTGATTTAGTATCAGAAATAGTTTTGCCAGAAGGACCTGTACTCAGCACTAGTGTACTGTGTTCAGTTTTGGGCCCTTCACTTCAAGAAATACATTGAGGTGCTGGAACAAATCCAGAGAAGGGCAATGAAGTTGGTGAAGGGAGTAAGTTATATGAAGAGTGGCTGAGGGAGCTGGGGTTGTTTAGGGTGGAAAAAAGGAGACTCATGGGTTTCTTACAACCACATGAATGGAGGTTGTAGCAAGGTGGAGATCAACCTCTTCTTCCAAGTAACCAGAGACAGGATGAGAAGACATACCCTCCAGCTGCACCAAGGGAAGTTAATGTTGGACATCAAGAAGAATTTATTTGTGGAAAGGGTTGTTAAGCATTGGAATGGACTGTGCAGGGAAATGATTGAGTCACCGTGCCTGGAGGGTCAAGTAATGATTGGATGGGGCACTTAGTTCCATGGTGTAGCTGACAAGATGATGGTCAAACATTGAACTCGATGATTTTGGATGTCTTTTCCAACCTAAATTATTCTGTAATTCTGTGATTCCCATCGACTCCTCACGACGGATTCCATGTCTGTAAAATGGGGCTGATGTTGTCCTGGGACAGCCCTGGGGGAGCCTGTGTGGAGTTTTTTTCCTCAGGAGTCCTTATTTTGGGTTCCATCTTGTCATTGTGCCTCCTAGTGCTTCTCTGATTTCTGCATATAGGCCTTTGAAGAGCCAATGGTCCTTCATGGAACACCTTGGAATAGTTCAGCAGGGGTGCCTTTCCTGCTGTTGTGATTCTGAGCTCCTTTGTGTGTCGGCAGTTGATTTTTGTCACATAACGTAATAGGTTTAGAGTCCTACCATAACTTAATGATTGGTGGAGACCCTATAATCCCAGGTTTCAAAATTCCATTTGATTTAATCAAGCAGTTTCAGTCTTACTATTTAATGGGGAATAAGTGGTTTACTCTCATTTTCTGAAAAAGAGACATTAATATCTTCCCTAGCTATGAGGAAACCTTTAAAATGGTGACCGAGATTAAATTAATTTTTATAACTACGCATTCAGAATGTATATAGATTTATCTTTTCAGTATCCAAGGATCATGCTGTCTTGAGTACTCTTAAATATAATTTTCTTGTCTGAGGTAATTTATGCCCAAGAACTTCTGCAGAGATGATAAGAAATGGCTACTTTCACCTTCCAGCAGTGATTCAAATGCAGTGGCTCATTCTGTGCTCTCCAAATGTACACCCTGATGTCAGGCGGGTGGCAGATGCATATCCCTGATACCTGTGTGCAGCAAATATTCCCCCTTTGAACCTGTAGGACCCAGCAGAAATATTTATCTCCATTCAGACTAAGGAAGCATCAGCATCTGTAAATCAACTGTCTGTATTTGCCAAACCTTTGGGCATTAAGTAACTCTCTATGTATGCACATATTTCTCATCTATCTTTCAGAAAATGTTTCATCTAGTCCACAGGTAGCAGAGTTTCACAGTCTCGTTGGCATCTGGGCTTTTTTGTTAGGTATGTTTGTACTGTTCCTTAATGATTACATTTTATGGTAATTGCTTTTTCCTTTGACAGACAGAGCCCTGGTCCTCTATGTAGTGTACCCATTATCTTTAGAAAAGCACCCAGACTTTCAGAAGGCAAAATGCAGAGAAGAAATACACTGAGAACTTTATGAAAAATAATAACTTAGCAATAACCATCTAAACAAGAGTTTGCGATGAGTAAAATCTTATGTTTTCTATTGACATCTGCAGAACAAGCTGTGCAGAAATAAACACCTGAAAATAATTATATGCTATGCAGCAAACTTTGGAAGAACTTTTAGAAAACTATCCATAGAGAGTGCAAAAAAATTCTAATATATCTGTATTGCTTGACAAAATCCCTGTCTTATCTGGGCAGCTTGCTCTCTGCTGCTTTTGCAGCAGCACAGAAAAAAACCCAGCAAATGAAGCTACATTATCAAAGACCACTCGAAAGTTTCAAACACTTAAAATATAGAGAATGAAAAGTTTATAATGTATA
>WEIT01041306.1:0-54287 GCA_013389985.1 Dryoscopus gambensis
TGAGAAGTCTAAACTAGTCTGTGTTCTAACTTTACTGCAGCTCTGAGCGCCCAGAAACTCACAGATGTGTGAGAAATGTGCTGTGAAAATGTTCCAATACACCAAATTGCTGGGGTTTTTTTTTAAAGCTAGAGAAATTATTTCTAAACCATTTCCATCCCTGTGTTACACAGAGAAGTTTTTTAAGGCCTGACTACTCATTTGTTGAATCTCTCCCTACTGAGATGAAGTCACAAAGGCCACAAAGTCACAAAGGCCACAAAGTCACAAAGGCCAACCACAGAGAAACCTATAACCCAGCTGTAAACATCCTCCAAGATCAGGAGGACAGGCCCAGGTCATGGTGTAGGGCAATGTGGGTCAGCCTGGAGTCCTGGAGAGGCAGAGGCCCAGGATATGGCTGGAAAGAACAACACGTTGGCTTAGATGAGGAGGAGGAGGAGGAGAAAGAATTAAGAAAGAGCAAGTGGCTTGAACCTACTTTCACGTTTATACTGCTGCAGTTGATGCTCTGTGCAACCATCCCAGTGCAGCAGCTCCAAAACTGTTCCCTGAACAATCCTGCTCCTGGTAACAACCACCAAACTGCTACTGAAATACCATCAAGCCTGCAAGCTCAACCCCAGGCTGGGAATTATTATTTTAAAGTTCACCTCTTTGTAATATCTGCACTGGGAAAGCAAAGCAGAATCCTAAATGCCTTGGCCAGGATGATAAGGAGGAAAAAAGGAAAAAAAATAAATGCAAGGATATATTTGTGATGCTTGAACCTGATCTTTTCAATCCCAGCTTAAAATCCCAGTAGTGACAAAGCTAGATTTAATAAAAATAAGAAGAGATGCAAAGAGAAAAGGGAAGTTACAGCAGACTGTGCAGTCACAGACCTGCGAGCTCAGTTTCACAGCTGTCACAGAGGAAAGAGACCTCAGAGATACCAGTTGGACAAATTTAATTGGATTTCTGAGCCCTTATGACTTACAGACATAGAGTAGTAAGAACCCACTTCTACCTGTGTATGGGATTGAGGCTTGGCGTTCTGAATTTTTCTTTCAAAAATTACTTCTTCAACTCAACTAGTTTGGGTCCAGATAGAGGCATCACACCTCGTGTCCCAAAACCAGCTCGTTCCCCCTAGTCCTGATGGGAGACTTAAAACACCCACTCAAACCAGTATAAACTGGAGGAACAAAACACAGGAGTGCACACACCAGGAGGCTTCTGGTATTGAACTCACGTGGGAGACGCAGGGAATGCCAAAGTCCTTCTAGTAAAACTAAAAGGAATAAAAAGTCAATCTGTTGGGCACCACTTGGAAAATAAGGCCTCAAGCTCCAGAGTTCACACTTGCACAGAGAACTACAATACAGGTTCAGACTTCAGCCACTGCCACACTGATCATGAAGCCAGAAGACTGGTCTGTGGTGACACATACAGCAATTATGTGTTATCTGATGTGTACCAAGTTGAAAATACCACAGTGTCTGTCACAAATTGCTTGATTTTCCTTTTTTATTTTGCATGGTCTTTGCAGACAGAGCATGTTATAAATACAACATTTGTAAAAACTCAACAGCTGAAACAATTCCTCATTTTGAAAGTGCATGTCAAACACATATTTCTGACTTCTTCACATTTATATGCAACTGATCAGTAACATTGAGCCTAATAAATTCAGTGGTTTTAAGTCTTTGGGGGCAAAAGCAGCAGACTGTATTCCTCCACACATGAATGTTCCAAAAGAGTCTGTTAAAAACCACGCTGCATTGGTATCTGGTTACTATACAGAGGGATGTACATATATATATTTATTTATAGGCTCGCAGATAGAGCAAAGAACTCTGAGACCACATTAAAATGATGGTGATCTAATGACCCAGCTGGCATAATTAGCAGAATCTGCCAAGAAGGAAAAGGTGATCTGTCCTCTAGCACCAGAACCATGGTTTAAGAGCAACAGTTCAATGCATCATTGACCAGACAGCAGGTAGCACATTTCTATCCCCTATTGACCAGAACTCATGTTTTAACGTGCAACCGTGTCATAAACACAAAGGCACAATTAATGGAGGAAGAGAAAAAGCGATCAGCTCCTTCACAGAGCTGTAGGGACCAGGACTGCAGGACCTTGGGCCAGCTCAAACAGATCAGTGATTAAAAAGGACATCAAACAAGTACTGGGAAAAATTTGCTTTCTGCTTTTCCTAAACAAAAGTGCATCCTATGCTCAGACAAGGCAACAAAAGCAGTGATCATTCAGCTGAAACACCAGATTTACAGGCTCATGGTTCATGCTTTGGCAACAGAATTGTAACAAGTGATCACCAAATTTAATACAACAAAAATACCTTTTCACAGTGTCATCTAAAATCCTGTCATGTCATGCCCAGCCAGGCAGAAGAAAATAAGCTTACATGGTGGTTGTTAAACATTTCCTAAACAACCAGACTTTAGTAATTAAGGAATTCTATTTAACATGATCATAACTGACTGTTCCCCTCTCAGACACTGGAGATCCAGAAAATATGTCTCTGGATTTAAATCCCCTTGAACTTGGCTAGAAGTTACTTGCATTTAATCAAGCAATACAGATGCAGACACACTGATATTTAGAAAACAGGAAAAAAAAAGTTCTTTAGTTCCTGTTTTTGTTGGTATTTACAGAAGTGGGTAAAGATTGTAGGCATGCCTCTAAACTACAGATTTCTGTGGGATAGCAAAAAAGTCAAGATTTAAAATACCATCTTTTCAAATACAGGGATTTCACAAAAATCGCTAGACACACACTCAGGTAAGACTCAGAGGTATCCTGGTTAAGAAAGTCAAACCTCTTTTACACACAGTCCTCCACTCACTTTGAACTGGCCTGAGTGATGACACACTGGAAAATAAAAAAAAGGCACCAAGCAAAAACTTCAGACACTACAGGATGAGCTGTGCTCACTAGTGATTTGTACACCTATCCCCAGACACCCTTCTCTCCAAAGGGCACCACACACAGAAGATATTCAAGTGCTTTCAGTCAAAAATAAAAAAACAACCAACAACCAAAAAACCCAAACCATTAAGCAATTCCACAGGCCTAAAAATCAAAAGGAAAGCAAGAAAACCTCGAAGTGGAGAAAAACTGACAGTGTGCAGCTCCTATTCACAGGTCTGACTTAATTAAAGTGGAACTCTGAAGGTAAAAATCACTTGTGCAATAAGGACACTGTTTGTAAACCAGAGCCGCCGCCGGCCCCGCGCGCCCGGCGCCGCTACCGAATGCTGTCCAAATAATGCACTTCTGGGTACAGCGTGTTCACCAGCAGGGACAGGAGGTTATTGCCATCACGAAGGCAGTGCTCGGGGTGCTTGATGAACAGAGAGGCCTGGGAGAGCTGCTCTTGGTAATCCATGTACTGTTTGTTGGATGACATGGCTTCAAGGGCATTCAGTGCCTGCAGGGACAAGGGAAGATTCCGTGAGCCGTGTGTACTGCGGTCCGTAACACACCACCATCTGCACAACTCCCCTAAAGCATCCTCACCTACTGCAGAACCCACACTACTCAGAGCAAAACAATTCTAAACTGCAATCCCATAACAGTGTTACAAGTCAACTTTTATTTTTCAAGCTGTTGTCTCCCCAAGATCAACACAAAAACCATCCTATTGATGCTTGCTAGGATTCTGTAACCCAAATATTGTCAAATACTTACTTCATGAACTCAAGATGTGCTTTCACAGAAATTACGTCAAACTACAAGCTGCGACACACTTAAATCTTCACTTTAGGCTGTTCTTATGAATATACTGACTTTCATAAAAGGTATTGTTTTGTTCCCATTAATAGTATTAAAGTTAGATATTAACTGTCAAGTTAAAAATTGTATGTAGAGAAGTCTATGTTGGCAGGTCTAGCATGGGAAAATGTAGAAAATATTTCTGAACAAGTTTTGTTCTTTTCTTAAAGAAACAAGTTGTACTGAGCTACTTTGCTTTGGTTTCCAACCAACTCCTCCTTCCTCTTCTCAAGCACTTACTGAAAGAACACCACAGTCAGTGCACATGCTAAAGAAGGAATGTTTATTTGTCACAGGGCTTTTATGCCCTGTCCTCACATAAACAAATGTCAGTGTGAATGTAGCCCTGCTTTATCACTGAAAAGCAGTGCAAACCACAGCAGCACTGTTTTTTCCTGTTTGTTTTAAATCCCTTCTACCTGCTATGTTCCAAACTTTCTGAAGTCAGGCTTTACAAATATAAGTTCATCTGCCCCTTTTAAGTGTGTAAGATTAGAAAATGGTGCCTTCATATTAATGCAGAACACTGTATAAAGTTTTACCCAGGATCACTTTAGGACCGAGTCAAACACACAGTCCTGCTGCCAAAGTTCAGCAACAAGGTGAGAGCAGGATTTACCTTGAAGAAATGCTTGCAGTGACTCTTACAAAGTTCACCCCAAAAGCTAAATAAGCATGCGGAGAGGGCGAGTCAAGCAGCCAGAGATTGGCACACCTCACCTGCTGAGCCTTCTGAGACAGCCTGGGCTCCGAGCCAGCCTTGAGGCGCACCTGGCTCTCCGCAGGGATCTGCACCAGGAGGAAGGCAGACAAACTGCGGGCAACCACCCGAAACCTGCACGGGGAGAGCACAGAGGGACAAGGTGACACCAGATTTGCACATCTCAGCAGTGGATAAATGGTAAGATTATCTATGAGGTATCTCTTGCATGATGAACAAAGTAAAGGCTTGAGAGGACCTATGCCAGTGCATTAGAAGCCACTTCAATGTCACAGAATCCCAGAATGGTGTGGGTTGGAAGGGACCTTAAAGCTCATCTCATTCCACCCCTCTGCCATGGGCAGGGACACCTTCCACAAGAGCAGGCTGCTCCAAGCCCTGTCCAGCCTGGCCCTGGACACTTCAGAGGTGGAAGGGGACCCCAGCTTCTCTGGGTATACACACAATAGGACACAACACATACTATAATACCCCTCACGTGAAATGTTGCATCAGTTTCAAGCCTAGCTGAAATAACTCCTCACCTCATATCCTCAGGTGACAGAATATAAAACATCAGTACCGCCCAAATCAAGGGATGAGTTGAATGACACCAAGAATTCGGGGCTATTTGAACAGCACTGCATCCCTTAAGGTCTTTATAAACACAGAGTTATGTTTAGATGCAGGGTTGGTGTTCCACAAACATGTATGGGATTTTTTTCTCAGCATTCTTTCCACAGTGAACTCGATTTCGACATCTAACAATCGAACCTGGTGTCTCTCTTTAGAAGGTAGACTGAATCACAAGCAAGCACATGCTCCTTTGAGCTTCTCTTAACGTGTCTGATACCTCAAGGTTAGAACAGAAAATATCACGTGTCTGTTTCTAAACAAAATCTTGTGAAGTCTGCGTAGAAAACTGAAGCAGTTTTCTACAGACCAGCTGTATCTCCCTCTGACAAACAGTTACAGTACAAAGTTTGTATCTGCCTACAAACTTTGCTGGAGGTGGACAGAATCAGAACTGCATTTTCTTTCCTTTTTCACCACAACCTCTGCAGAGGTTCATACTCATTTTACTTAGGCTGATTAACACATGCTGTGCTTTTTCTGTGACAGGCCCAAACTTCTTTATAGACTGGGAGGCAGCCTGGATTCTGATCACCTTCTGACATGGCACTGGGCATTCTGGACCCAGGCTGCAGTTTCTTCAACACCATGACTCAAACCAATTAATTGATTCACCACAGCTTCAGCGCTCACCTGGGTGACAAAGGAGACCTCCTGCCTAACCCAATAGCACCAAGTATTCCAGAAGTGAGCCTCTCCTCAGCCAGCTGGCTTTGCCGGCCCTGGATGGACAGCAGGGTTCGGATGACAGATTCAATCAGGACAGGGTCATCTTGCTCCAGCTGCACCAAGGATAACTGCATGGCTTTATGCCACCACAGAAACAGCTTTGCCTCTTCCTTTGCTGAGCTTTAGGGAAGATGTAAGGAAAAAAATTAGGAGAAAATAGAAAGAATCAGATGCATAGGTTAAGAAGTTTATTTCTCTCCCCATTAGGTCCATGAAGAATTCAGACTGTTAATTAGTGACAGCTAATTTTATTACATGAGGATAGCATAACTATACTACCCCACCAGTTACTATACTGGTGCAACTGCTACTGTTATGGATTTGATCCACCAGCTAGCAGGTTTTAAGAGCCTGTAAGAGGACAAAGAACAGTGCTTCCTTTTAAGCTTTACAACTGGAAATAAATGATACCGCAGTTGTAAGTGGATTTAAACTTGGCTAAGACTTGGCACAAAAGGAATGAAGCTGTATCTCTACTCGTTTGTTCTTTTCTTTACTTACCAATAAAACACTTCAGGAAGCACTGGATGTTGTTACCACAACAATTTAGACTTTTAATACGATCCTTGAGATAAGAAAACACTGAAGATTTTTGTTGAGTAAAGCCCAAAGTGAAGTTCCCCCTATGCTATTTTTAATCTTTCCCCAAACAGTTGGCAGTTCAAGTTAACAAGCTCAGATTTTCCACATAAAGCACCAGCATGAGATTCCTGCATCAGACTATCCTCACATTGCCTGGGATTGAAAACGACTGGGAGGAGTAATCTCAGATCTGATGTTTAGAGCAAGGTTTAATCTGCTTTATATGGTGGCTTTGCTGTCTCCTTCACACCTTGGCAATCAAATTACTACAGTACCTACCACAGTGAAAGTATTTTTTGTATTTCAAGAAACGGTGGGAACATGCGTTTTTCCACATCGTTCTTTTACAGAAAATATGAACATTATCAACATTAACACAGGAAAATAATAATCAGATTTGCTAAATCCTGGCAACTTCAGCAGCAACTCTAACTACAGCTGTTACATACGTTAAATATTTTTATTTTGACCCCAAGGCTATGCATCCTTTCCCCACAGAACCCAGTTATCTAAGAAGTTTTACAGCAATACAGGCCACCAGCCCTGGGCATCCCACCAGATCCACTGGCTCCTGACTTGGTTCAGAGCTGCTGCACGTTCCCCCTCCAGCAGCTTTCAGCACCAGGTCTCTCAGAACGCCAGGCTGAATATTCAGCACATAACACATCCCACCTTGTGGACATGCTGGGAAGTGGAACCTGGAGTGATTGAGGGTTTGCTTTGAGTCATTTTAACTGAGCACAAATCCAGGCTGTCATTGAAACCGAGCTCATCTGACTGAAAAATGACTGAAACTCACTAATTTGCTAGGAAATTAAATTCCTTCTTCTGTTTAACCACCACAACTATTTTCTGTTGGCACTGCAAATGGACAGACTCAGTATTAGTAGATATAAGACAGGCCATTTCATCCAGCACCCTACTGAAATTACCTTAATTAACCAGGGCCACCTAATTATACCAGCTATACAACTCTAAATAAAATTTAATCTAAATAATAACAATCTAAAAGTTCAGGCACATTCAGAAGCTTCAAGTTTCATACCCGGGGTAGACTTGCTCCAGCCATTTGCTGATGGTCAGCAGGATTTTCATTTCATTGGTAAGGGTTTGGTCAGTGTTCAGGCATTGCAGCAGGTAGACATAGAGGGTCAAGTAGCTTCCTAAAGACAGGCACTCCTGCAGGAATTCTTCCATGGTTAGCTCAGGAACTTGGAGGGAGGCAAGTATAGGGCCCCAGCCTAACTCCTGGTGATGAGGGGAACCTTTGAAGAAAGCAACAAAGGAAAGAACAAAAAGCATGTGAGAGAGCAGCACTTGGTAAAACCTAAGAACCAGGACTACTAGTTAACAGAATCTGGGCTGGTTTAGCTGTTTTTCAGGTAATCAGCATGTCATGCAACTCTGATGGAGAGAAAAGAAAATTTCCACTATCACAGGGCACCTCCTTGAGGTCAAGGTGAGATATTTTCTCAGCATTCAGGCCAGGACTAAAATTTGAACATTTTAGCAATGGAATTATATGTATTTCCCTCAGGTGTACTGACATCTTCCATGTAGTGAAAGAAACAGAAATGTAGTTCCACAAGGATTATGTAAACAGAAAAAAGAAGAAAAAAACGAAAAGAAAACCATGCACATCACACTTACAGAGTTTTACCAAACCAGAGTGTTTTTTCTTAAATTAGCCTACAGAACACCCTACAGAGAAGGGGAAAATGCCTTTTGTTCTCTTGGGGTGTGATTTTTTTTTAATTAAGTCCTCCACTTTAGCTGGAAAAATGGCAATGCTACACAGAGCAAATGGGTTTTCACAGACAGGTATGGATATTAAGGAAACACACAATTAGAGCAGCTGTAAAACCCAAACCACAATCATGGAATCACAGAATACTTTGGGTTGGAAGGGAACTAAAAGATCATCTTATACCATCCCCTGCCATGGGCAGGGACATCTTCCATTATATCCCAGGTTGCTCCAAGCCCCATCCAGCCTGGCCTTGGACATTTTGAGAGATGGAGAAGCCACAGGCTCTCTGGGAAACCTGTGCCAGGGCCTCACCACCCTCACAGGGAAGAATTTCTCTCTCATATCCCATCTACCCTCTGTCAGTATGAAGCCATTTCCCCTTTTCCCTACCCAAGGCAGAGGGGCTGGAACAAGCTGATCTTTAATGCCTTTTCCAACCCAAACCACTTCGTAATACCAGACAATTTGTGCTCAGTGGCATCCCAGACTGACCAGAGGCTGTGAGACAGAGACGTGCTCCTACCCTTGCTGAAGTAGGAAGTGATGCAGGCCTCCGTGGTCTCGGCCATGTGGCGCACGGAGGCCAGGCTGTGGCAGGCGGCCGTGAGGAGGGGCATGGCCAGCAGCCCCTGCACTCTGCTGTCGATCCACTTGCGCAGGCTGCCCCGCAGAGACTCGGCCGTGGTGATGCTGGAGTTGTTCAGCATCATCAGCGTTTCCGTGAACAGGCTGCTGAGGGCCAGGTGGCGTGTCTGCAGATCCATGTCTGCAAGTCAGAAAGTGGAGACCCATTTCAGTGAAGAGACACTGGAACCCAGGCTCAGCTTCACCACTGGACACTTTCTGTGGATGCTGGGTAAAGCCTCTTCCTCATTACACACCCATGTGGGCCATGGGCAGGAAGAGACACAAACCCTCACAACCATTTCTGTGGAGTACAGCGAGACATGGATTTCACCTGAACTCATAGCTTGACAGAGGAACCTCAAGATGGTACTAGTACTAAAAAAGGAGACCTAGGTAAATCCTGTGTGTCTGGACACACCATACCACTAGGGTACACCAGTATACCTCTTCTACTTCAGTACTGTTGAGTTTTCCCAGTTTTATGATTTAGAACCATTTCTGAGAACTGAGTCATAGAATCATAAAATGTTAGGGGTTGGAAAGGACCTTAAATATCATCCAGTCCCAACCTTCCTGCCATGGGCAGGGACACTTCCACTAGACCAGGTTGCTCAAGGCCTTACCCAATGTGACCTGGAGCACTGCCAGGGCTGGGGCATCCATAATCCCCCAGGCAACCTGTGCAAGTGTCTCGCCACCCTCACAGTAAAGAATTTCTTCCTAATACCTAACCTAATTTTCCCCACTTCATGTTTGTACTCATTACTTCTAATCCCTCAGGACCAAGAGAATGGATTTGTGCTATTCTTCCCTTAAAAAAAGAGGTAAATGACAAGTAAAATAAAAATTAGAAAAAACCACCAGACAACCAAGAAATGAATCCCTCGAGCTCCTGTGTATCAGCCAGTTTTATTCACAACACAACCCCTGTTTTTAATGTTGCTTCTGTCGCTCTTGACAGCTCTAAGGTGTAAGATTCATATTTTGGCTTTGTGCTAATATACCACTTGTACATACACCACCAAATGCACACCAAAATTCATGCCCTGCTGCCCGTAAGGGAGACATGACAGTAATGCAAATAGTTAAATTGTCACAGCTCAATCTACTCAGCAGAATAAAGCACTGAACAGCTTTAAGGTGATTTGCCATTTCTTCAACACAAACCTGGGGGATTAAAGATGACTATATCATCTAGCAACTTGGCCATTTCTTGTTCCAAAACTGCAAGGGTTATCTTTCCACTTTGTTCTAAAGTGCTGAGGAACTGAACCACCTGGCGAATGTATGCTCGGCACTTCAGTGTTGCGTCCTGTCAAACAAAATTAAAATCAATTAGGGGAAAAAAAAATAAAAGAAGAAAAATCGCACCTAGAACTCTTCCCATATTCTGTACTGTACACAAGCAGAACTTTGCATAAGCCAGGAACAGCATGGAGATGCTCCAAAACTATTTCAACTCACAAGGTGGATGTGACTATCCGAAGATGCCCCAAAGCCTGCTGAGATTTTCAGGAGCTTCACAATCAGTTCAGCTCCAGCATCCTTAGCAAGGATAACGGAGGGAGGGTAGTGACTGTTGCAGTAGCTGATGATGCTTTGGTAAGATGAAATGCCCACAAGCTGCCAAGGAAGCGAGCTGGTCTGTCCAAGAAGATTTATGAGTGGAGACCCCTGAAGATTCAAAGACATCAGTTTAAGCTACACCTTCTTTGCAGTTTTCAGTTCATATTCACAGTACTCAATACTGAAAGGAAGCTTCAGCTTCAGAATTTGAAAGAGATGGAGCAGGAAACCCACAGAAATAGATGACCACTGGGAGTCTGTCTGAAAACCAATTCCTTATTCAAGCAGTAAGCTAACACGTGTATTTCAACTCTAGCATTTGCAGAATTGTATGCAGACTGTTGCAGCAGCTCTAACCAAGCACCAAAGTCAGTGAAAAATGTTAAAATTTGACATGTAAACACATAAAGACAGCTAGAAAGATATGGAGACCCTTCAAGTTAAAGTCCCTTCAGTACAGGTTTAAAAGAAGCATTAAAATACTATTTTTAAAAATAGGTTCATGTAAGTTCACAGTAGAAATGGTGTCCCTAATTTTTGATTCAGTGAATCATCCAGCATCCTGGGGGACTCCTCACATACTTATTCTCATAAATACCACCCTACACGCACAGCAGCCCCACAGCTCACACAGGCAGTGCAAGTCGTCAGATGGAAAACTCTCTGTTTACGAGCAGCTCTCATCTATTCTTAAAACATCTGTAGTAAAAAAAGAGCCCCCTGGACACAGAGAAAACACCAGTTGGCTGGAGCTGTGTCAGGAGAGATGCAGGATGGGTATCAGGAAAAGGTTCTTCCCCCAGAGGGTGCTGGGCACTGCCCAGGTTCCCCAGGGAATGGGCACGGCCCCGAGGCTGCCAGAGCTCCAGGAGAGTTTGGACACTGCTCCCAGGGATGCACAGGGTGGGGTTGTTGGGGTGTCTGTGCAGGGCTGGGAGTTGGACTCCATGATTACTTCCAGCTCAGGATATTCTACATCCTATTCTGAGTTTCTACAGGTTTTAGAATGAACAAATACTAGAATTGTGCTGACAATCCAGAGCTAACACAAATTACAGCACTTCTACAGGAACATGACACTGGTACAACGAGTACTTCTCAAGTTGCTCATGCCCTTGGAACACAGGGCTGAGAAAGTTTGAGATTTAGATCAAGGTGCCACAGGAGTACTCTGGGAGGCAAAAACCTCCTGACAGTGTGTCAGTTGAACACACTGCTGGAGGGAAGGAGGGAATTCCTGAGGCTGACTCACACCATGTGCAAACAGGTATCTTCTGAAGCTTGAGAAGCTTCTGATAAGCAAACACGTTCAGGTCAAAGCACATGAACTCTGGCAATTTTCCTGAACTGAAATACAATGATGGTCAAAGGCTGCTGGTGACATCTTGATGCAGCATCTTGTAATGCCTCAGAGAGGAAATGGAGAAGAGAAGATACTGCAAGTGAGGGAAAGCTGACAGATGTGAAATGGGACTTCTTGAAGACCCTCTGAAGAGTCCTCCAGAAGCAATGAACTGTATTTAGTCACAATGCATGTGCCTTCTAGTAAAGGATTATTTTTTTTTTAAGAGATGGGTAGGAACCTTCACAAAAATTACCTCTTCGCCTATAAGCTGTTCCTCCTTTGCCAAGAGCACCATCATATACAGCAAACAGACAATCATGTTGTGAGTCTGAGGGTGAGGGGTGGGATTCCAGGCATCAGAGAGGACACTGACCCAGTTTATTTCACATAAAACATAACCCAAGAACAAGAAACAACTCTTGGGGCTGCCTCTTTCAATCTAGAAAGGAGAAAGGGAAAAAGACAAGTGCAAAAAACAATGTAAGATATAAGTACTTTCATACTTTTCAGCTCCTCAGCCAACTGTAAATCTACAGCAGCATTTTAGGTCAGCAGAGGAGTAGACAAATATCTTTTCTCCTTCATTTCATTCCCCCTCTTGCAGCTTTAACTTGTCTCAAACAACTTGGAAGTGAGAACAACATGGCAATAGCAAAATATATTAAATCTAACTAAAAACATTAAATACATATGCAATAAATGAGACATTCAGGCAGATCAACTAAGAGGGAGCTGTACAGCTGCCCAGAACTTTGTCTAGTACTCAAAAGCACTCCTTCACAAAAATCCAGCACAAACTGAGCAGCTGTGAATGCTATAAACAAACTCTAAAAGCCTACTTGCTAAAAGAACTGTCTCCTGCTCCAGCTCTTTTCAAGGGCAGCAGTGACTATGAACTTAATTCAACAGTTGCCATGAACTCACTTTAAAGAACTCTTCCATAAGCATCTGGTCTGGATGCATTTCCTTCCATGGAAGCCTTCTGAACTCAGTGTGGAAAGCATAGAGAATGAACTCTGGCATTTTGGGGGCTGTGCAACACTCACAGTAATGCATTAGGTGTAACCAGAGAGCCCCATGGTGGCTTGGCAACAGCTTTTCTAGAATCAAAGAACATTGCTGAATTAACAACAGAAAAAAATTCAGATAAAACTTGCTTTCAGAAGAAAGTCTATTTCTGAAGATGATAAACTTGTAAGTTACACTAAAATACACTCAAAGAGAAAGATGCACACTGAACTTTTGTATTTTTTTTCTCCAAATCAACAAGTGGGGAGGCTTAGGACTTCATGCTCACCTTTAAAGCTCTCATGCAGAAGCTGGATGCAATCTGCAAACAAACAGACCACGGTGGAGGCTACAGGAGTGTCACTCTCCAGCCACGGGTAGCAGGGCTGGCTGCTGAAAAGAAGCACAACACAAATTTCACTCATCAGTTATCTGATCATAAACATTTGCAATCTAAGTATTCTAAAGCAGTGAAGTACAAGTATCAGCAGCTCTCCCAGTTTCAGCTCTCTCCCACTGAAGATCCACTGGGTAAGCAGAAATTACTTGTTTGATATTTTATAACAGAATTAAAACAACAGAGTTTCTCAGTGATATTATTCACTGGCTGCAGACAACCTTCTAACTTGAGTGCTGAAGGTGCACTCACAACTCCAAAAGCTTTTAACTTCAAAAGAAAGCAAAATTTGAATGTATAGTGGCACAACTAACTTTTCATGTGAAGACAGAGGTACACAAGGCAATACAACACCACAGCACTGATTTAGCCTGAAGTTTCTTTACATCCCACTGGTATTTGGGATTGTATTTGTTCAGCTTTTTTTTGTTTTCTTTTAAACAGGCATTATGGATATTATGGAAGCTAAAAAAAGGGAATCTGAAATGCAAGTTTCAGTATTTTTGAAACTGAGTGAAATCCTTCACATCATCAAGCTCTGCTCATATTATTATTACAAGATCTTTCTCATATCTAAAATAATCATTCTATCCAAACCTTGGCAAATTTGATGTAGGTCATGAATTAGTTCTGTAATTNGCGAAATGACAAAGTGGGAGCTATTTAAATGGAAGGCAAGACAGTCACGAATTATTAAAAACCAGGTAAGAATGAAAGCCATTCTTACAGGACTGAAGTCCCTACCTTCGCAGAAATTCATTTAATTTTAAAATGCAATATATACCTTGCATCTTCTTTATCCAAGACCAGTATCCATGGTTTAAAGAGTCCAGCAATGACTGAATACAAGGACTGCAATGCTAAAAGGAAACAAAACAAAGTTGCTTTTTTCCTTCAAATCAACAACTGTGAACATATTACACTTTTCTAAATTTGCATATGATATCCTTTTCTCATTCTAACATTCACAGAATTATATAATAATTAAGACTGGAAAAGACCTCTAAGATCATTGAGTCCAACCATTTAATCAGTCCTTTCGAGTCAAATAAAAATTTAAAATACAATATGCTTAATAATAACTCTGGTTAACAATATGGCTGTATGAACAACCATCATAAGTATTTTGCATTGTTAAGATGTTTAATTAGCATAATTTTTATAACACATCAGAGATTGTGGGGGTAATGATGATTCACACTTTAAATCTCCACATACTTAAATGTGTTAATTAAAATTTAAATTAAAATTAATTAAAAATTAAAGTAAAAGCCAACTTTCTCCAGATCTAAATCATGCATGATGAAATTCAGTAGTGTCTCCTTCCACACCTCTGCTCAGTGCAAAAGACTATTTTTCTTGAAGAAAGTACAACCGCCTCATAAAATAATTTTGAACCAAGCTCAAATATAAAAAAGCTTCCTCTCAGATTATAAAGCATAAAGTCCTACATGGCCATGAAGTAACATCAGCATTTCCCATCTGTATTTTAATATTCTCATTATTGCACAATGCAACGTAAAAGATTTTACTGTATATTTAAATGGCCCTTAACAGATGGAAGTAAGAGAAATTAGCTGTCTGTTCTTAAGTAATTTGCTTTTAGGACACATTACCTGCTAAAATTCTGCTACTCCCAACAGGCTCTTGGGCTAAATTATCTACTTCAGTGTCAATAAGTCGTTTAATGAGATACTCCAGGAATTTGTTCACTTCAGCCACATAAGGAGTCCATTTTGAAAACAAGCCGAAAGTCCTGAAGTCCACCGAGGCCAGACGGAGTCTGCAGAAGGATGTAGAAAGCCATTCTATTGTCTCTCTGACCTGTAAAAAGAAGGAAGCTATTAATCAGCTGCAGAAAGGCTGCACGGCAGTGCTATCTGTCACTGGAGGGCATCTGTTTCACCTGAAAAATATAAATCAACCCAAGAGGCACCCACCTGTTCTGTGGAGAGGAGAGTTTTTGCAGCATCCCTCACCACAGGACCTTCAGCAGAATCACTTTTCTTGAAACTGCCCTGCTCAGTCGCCGTTGAATCACACCCCAAAGCTTTAAGGGATGCCTTCCAACAGTCAGGGCTTAGAAGCTGCTCTGATGAGCCTTAGGAGAAAGAAAGGAATGCATGTGTGAAAATCAGAAAAGTGTTAATCCCCTTCTCTCAAAAAAGGTTGAAGTTAGAACTCCCTGCTACACAAAAAATTAGGTAACGTGGGAGTTTGAAAGCCCCAAGTTTAAATGTGAGAGATCATCTCTAATTTGCAAATGTAATCAGCATTTCCTTTTGGCATCTACATGTTTCTCTTCTTAGAGAGCTTCCCAGGCACTCTGTACATCCCTGGCCACAAACAGACATTTAGAGACAGCTGCTATCTCAGCAGGTATGGTTTGACAAAGAAAGAAGTTTTGTTCTCATTTGAGGGACACATCACATTATGGGTGGCATCAAACGTCAACCAGGACATTTTCAGCAGATTTCAGTGTCAGTGCCAGGTCTTCATATTTCCAGTTCTCCGCCTGATATTGAAGGGTGACCAAAAACCCTCAGGGGTTCTGCATCACAGACTGTGGCATAACCATAATTAACAGGTGCTTCCATTAACAGAAGACTCTCCTCCATTCTTCTCCTGTTACATGGGCTGAAAAATCTGTTGTCACTGATGTGTGTGCCATGACCCACACAAGAGCTACAATATGCCTAATAAAAAATACATCACACAGTAAGGCACTTAAAAGTGCCCATAGAAACATAAGGAAGTGTAAGTCATTCTGCATTTGTTGCTTTTTAATTCTACTGCACAGAGTTCATCTTTTTAGGCCAGAAGGGTTCTGCACAAGAGGCTTAGGATGCATCACCTCAGATACTCACTCTGCACAAACAACCTTAAGAAATCACTGTAGTGGTCAGGGAACTGATAGTGGAGAAGGTTAGTCCAATGCTTGCAGAAGATATTAAAGGGCATCAAAATATCCTCTTCGGGTTCCAGGCCACATGCATTGAGGGCCAAGTGAATGGACTCCAGGAGCTGGGTGCGCTCCGAGAGAGGCGGCTTGGCCACGCTCAACCACTGCGTGAGGTCAAACTACAACAGAGCACAGGGAGCATTTGTGAGCACAAGACTCAACAGCCACAACACCTTCAGGAGAAATTGCCAGGGAAATTAAATCACAACATTTTTATGTATTTAAGAAAAACCTCATGAATTTGTATCTCGTTAGCCCTAGCTCCAAACCTCACTCTCCAAAGGCTATGATTTAGCATACCGCAGAAGTCCCTGGATTTATTAAACAGCCCTTGGCAGCGGGGGCTCAGATTCATAAAGATGTATCTGGGTTTCCACGCAAGCATTAAACTGGACCTGATGTCCACAGCCCATAAATTTTTGGGTGGAGGAGCAAAGCTTTCGTAGGCTCTTGAGCACCTGCTGAGGCCTTGGTCAGCGGGGACAACGCTGGCCACTGCCACCATGGACAGCTCAGAGTCCTGCCCAGGGCAGAGTGCCGCCTGCTCCCAGCTGTCTCCCTGCAACTAAAGAGGAGACTCAGAGCAGTATCAAAGGCCAAGTGTTACACTAATTTCTCCACTGGCAGTATCATGAGTAGCACAAGATGTGCAAATCACTTGCTATTACCCAATTCTGTTTTAAGACAGGCAGGAAGGACATGGGTACCAAACAGAGCTGTAAAATGCAGGCACTCTTCTGAATTTTGTTTTGATTGTTAAGATACCTGACATTCCCTGGCTGTTGTGATGAATGTCTCTGCAGAGATAATCAGGCAGAAGAAGCCATCGAGAGATAGTTTTTATTTCAGCACTAAGCCCTGGGAAGCACATACTAATACTATCTGGGCTAGAAAAAGCTTCTTAAGGTATTTGCTTTTGATTCCAGCACCTCCTGGGCTAAAATTACCATTCAGTATGACCAACATAGCTCTACAGAACCCGTCAATGCTATTTTAAAATACCAGATTTGCACCTCTTCCCTCTTTAGCCCAAAGACACAGTCTTTAGAGGAAAAACACCCACAGAAGACCAGACTTTACCTTTGTCAGCAGCATGAAGACAACATCACTATTATCCTCACTCAGAAAGGCCACAACTTTTTTGTATAAAGTCACAAATTCACTGGGAGAGGCAACAGGAGTGAAGTAAGGAGAAAGGAGAGTACAAAGCCTTCGATTCTGCAGGATTGTCTGGAGCAGATGCTTGCACTCTGATTTGGTCCCACTGATGAATACCTGAGAAAAGCGGGAATAGTGGAAAAAATAACAGCCAAATATGAGTCAGCTGGAAAATACATCTCTTAAGCTTGTTGTTGAGACAGTCACAGTTTTGGTCCTTTTATAAAAAGGGAAGTTTTTCTCAAAAACAAAAGACTGTATGAGATTAACATCAACTAAATGCTGTTGTTCCACGAGATATAACACAAACACATCTCCCTAGCACATTTTAGAACAGCATTCGTGATCATATATGTTGCCTAAAAATACCCTTTTTTCTGATGGAATAGAATAAGAAAATGAATCCTGATTCCACCAGCCCTGCTTGATAATAGGAAAAGTTTAACAGAACTACAGCTCTGAAGAACTTCTCAGCACTTCAGCTCTTAGAGGTGCTCAAGGACAGTTGCGCGTGGAAATGAGCTGTATCTAAGATAAAAATAAGGATCTGGACCCAAAGCAGAGGCTAATGATTTTTCTCAGTGCACAAACACAGCAAACACTACCACCACCAACAAGCACTTATCTTCTCTACCAGCAAAATTCTGGTATAACTCAGAGAGAACACTGCAAGGCTGTAGAAGAAAGGTGTCTAAATACAGAGGTTGACAGGACGTACATTAGCCAGTGACAGGTAAAAGCAGAGTCTATGCTGAAACACACTTTTATGAACTGAAAGTATCCAAACCTTAGTTATGTGGCCAAAGCTCCAGCATTTAACTAGCACAGTGACAATTTATTAACACTAAGCAGGCACCTCAGAGCAATAGTTTTTATTTTGCTTAAATCCAAGCTTTGCCTTTCCTAAAGACTGTGCATATTATACAATTAGTTGAAAAGAAAATGGAATAGAGGCTTAGAAATTAACTTTCAGGTTTCTGAACGTGTTAGACCCTCCCATAACAGCAGTGAAATTGAAATAAGAATAGGCATCAAAAATCAAATTTAAAATATTTAGAAAATATTTGCATATTCAAGAAATAAACTCACTTGTCCCAGAATCTCAATGCAGGACGTGAAGAACTGCCTTGTGGGAGGATTGCGTTGAGTTTCATCACACACATATTCCACCAATGTAAAAAACAAGCCAATTCCAACTTTCTTGATTGCAGGCATAGGCTGCACCTTGTAGATATTTATCAGGGCCCTAAAAAAATTAAGTTAAAAAGGCAAATTAAATTTACACACAGAGAATAACCTGTGACAAAAAAGAAAGGTTTCTTGCCAATATATAGCCTTGAGATGGGTATTTGTGGTACCCCCTGAGTATCCCTCCTTCTCACATCCAGGATGAAAAGTCACAGATTTAGCTGAAGAAATTTTGCTGCCTGACATGGATACTTCCAAACCTTAGAAAGGCTCTATAACCAGAGTCAGAAAGTGAACACTGAAAGACTTCCACAGCAGCGTTCCATTGGATTATTTCTCCCTCAAATCATGTAATCATCATATTCTGATGGCATCTCAACTGCCTTTGTATTGCAAGAATTACCTCATTTTATTTCACAGGCTCAACAATAAAAGAATTAAAACAGAATCAATCTTTTCTTGTGTATTGCCAAGTAAATGTTTCATTGACATCAAATCCCTGTCTCCACTGAGTCTGAATTAAAACAGCTGAAGAAGATGCAGTTTCACAGACATAAATCCCAAGACCTAGTTCATCCACAGAATTTTTCAGATCAACGATCAAGAATGAACAAGTAGAAGTAGTAAGTAAATCCTTTTACTTGTACAATCATTCCACTCTGTAGTAAATCAGCTACACTAAGAGAATCCCAGCAAAAATGCGGAAAATTGAGAACAAAGTTGCAGAAGTGAACCTCTGTAAAAAATCTTCAAGTGAGGAAGAGGGCCTTGGATGACCCCACTTTTATTCACACTCCCTAAAAAAGTGGTATTATCCAGCCTGCTTCCACTGTACCATTTTGTTTCACAATTTGAAAAACTACTTCAAATTATAGCACTCTAGTAAAGAATTATGTCCTGCACTATAACACAGAAAAACTCATACAAAGTAATATTGAAATCATGTAATTAACTTGTGGCTGAGACAGCTGTGGTACAAGTTTGCCCCTTCCTAAAGTTTAGCACAGCACCCCTGTCATGACTCAGTGTGCTTTTACAGGATTAGGAGGGCTATTATAAAGCACAAAACAATAAAAAGAAGTAGAAAACAATAAACAGAAGTAGAACACAACACTGTGTGCTCTGTCGAGCCTCAGTGATCCTCTGACAATAAGAATTACTCCTTTAGAGGTCTGTGTCACAAACACACAGGTCTCAGGATTCCAGCTCCGTTGTTGGCCCAAGCTGATGAGCACAAGGGAAAACACACAAACAGATGCCACATTTTAATATACCAAAATGGAAATACAAACACCACTACCCAGAGCAGTGTCTGAACAACCTACGTTATGAAATTCTCCACGTGTACAGCTGCTTCCACAACACCCAGGGAAGGTGGCTTCATGGCTTCTGCCTGCAGTTGTCTCACTTCTTTGCGCAAAGCATGAAGCTGCTGGCTCACTGCTTCATTTTTGTGCTTCCCTTCAAACTAAATGACAAAAGGACACATGATCATTTCAGAATTAACATGGTTTTGCTAAAACTCTTCCAATGTTGCAGCTCTTTGTAAAAACAAAGCAGAGTCCAGTCAGAGAACTCTGAATTTGGATGGTTTTCCCCCTGAGAGCTCTGATCAGATTTAGTACATCGTGCCCAAGCACACATCCTTGGACATGTTCCTAATTAATTATCACACACACTAATATAATTCATGTCTTTTATCTAAGGCATTTAATCCACAGGGACTGAAACTTAGAGGGGATCAAAAAATTCATTTACTAAGCAACATGGGAGTATTTCTATAAACATTTTCATGCTTCTATTCCTATCAGCAGGCAAATTCCCACATCCATATGCTGGGAAGCAGTTAAGAATGGATGCCATGAGCAAAACAAATTATGCAACAACTTGTTCTTCAGTTGTTGATCTGCTTCTCCTTTTGAGAATTACACATGAGGTGTTTCAGATCACTAATATGTCTGTGGATTTATTTGGACAAATACTACCATTTTTACAATAATTCAGCCATTTCACATTCATCCTCTATGTCCAACAGCCCCAAAACAGAGGTGATGCCATGCCTCTAACCTGGATGGTGAGCTGAGCTGCTCCCTGGCAGCCTTTATTTGAAGTTCCCCTGCACTCCAGGTGGAGGGTGATCTGCTCCTCCCTGTTGATGTACAGCTTAGGCACCGTGTCCAGTATCTCACTGTTCAGAGCAACATGCTGAGACTCCCAGAGAGCTGCAGTTCTGAAAGGCATTCATTAGTAATATTACCAAGATCTTTCCCAAAAACAGCAATGCTAAGATTTTATAAGCAAGAGAGGAGACTTCAATTTGATGTGCCGTGCAAAGACTCATGACACTTTCCTGGAAAACATAAAAGGTTATTAAATGAAATTGAGCTAAAACTTCAAAGTAATAGCACTTCAAAGTACTAAAAAACTAGGTTCATAAGAACAAAACTACTCAAGTATGTGTGAGTTCTTTTGAATTACTTTATATGACAACCTGGAAGGAAACTAAACAGAATCATCTCTGTAGGAAATGCAATTTTCCACCAGACAAAAAAAAAGCTGGAGTGTGATGATTCAGTCAAAAGTGGAAAGGCAAAAAAAAGAAAAAAGAGAACCCGCCTAAAATTAATGCTGGAATTGTTTAGACACAGCCTCTCATGGGCTTAGTAATTTTTGTTCTGGTTCATAATATTGTTATTAAATGACTACATTGAGTAAGAACAGTTACAGATTGACCATTGTGACTGAAAACAATTCAGCTGGATTATCTGAGTAGGAATATTAAAAACAAAAAGTCTCTCATGCACAAAGCTAGCAGAACTAGAAATCAGATTTCTCTCCTGGGTGCTTCATATTGCAAATACTACATCAGTGCAAAAGGGTTAAATAACTCACTGTCAACAAATCTAGCCTAAAAGGATGCTTTATTTCAGGAAATATGCCCTGTGAGAGAAGAAGTTAGATGCCATCTGATGTAATCTCAGTCATTAGATAAGACTTGTGCACTCTTACCTCAGTTGAAGAAGTAGAATAATAACATGATAGACAAGAAGAAAGAGAAAACAAATGGGACAAGAAGCAGAAATCAAGTATTGACAGCTTGTGCCAACACCACAAATGAGGCTGCTGTGAAGGGCATCTTTAGGAAGAAATTGTTCCCTCTGAGGGTGGTGAGGCCCTGGCACAGGGTGCCCAGAGCAGCTGTGGCTGCCCCATCCGTGGAAGCGCCCAAAGCCAGGCTGGATGGGGCTTGAAGCAACGTGGGATAGTAGAAGGTGGAATGGGGTGAGCTTTAAGGTGCTCAAACCATTCAGTGACCCCATGATGATTTCAAGGCACTGCTGGACACGCTGCTGAGGCACAAGGAACAGAGACATGACTCACTTGGCGTGTTGCTGCAAGATGTTCAGGTCCGTGCGCATGAGCTGGATCGCGTCTTTCTGACTCACGAGACTGGCAGAGGAAATCACTGGCACAGGAGCCTTCATTGTCTGCAGTGGCAGAGGGGGCTTGGGAGTATCAAACTTCTTCAAGTTATTCATGATCCTCGCTTTGGCTACCAAAAAAAAGGAAAAAAAAAGCAGACGCAACTTTGGTCAATAAGAAAAGTTTAGGAGAAGCTGAACAAAAACATTAGGTTTTTTGCATGAAGCATTTTTAACTGCAGACAAATATTTCTCAGGCCTCCCCCTCTGAAAAAAAAAAAAAAAAAANTAAAAAAAAAAAAAAAAAAAAAAAACCCACTCAAGTAATCTTCCTATTTTTGTCAAAGTTTATTTCACACAGCTAATTTTCATGACCAACCCTTCCCTCACACAAAGATTAGGATCAAAAGACCCATTGGTTTCCTTGTTTTCCCCAACCACTCCTATCTTCCAGTTTTCCTGTCACGCTATTTATTTTACTCATCTGACAAAGGCTCCCAGACAAAATTCTAAGCAAAATTCACGTTCCTTTCCCTACAACTCATCCTCACCTTTAGTCCTGTCAGTGCCAATTCCTCCTCAAAGCACAGCCTCTCTCTGGGTCAGCCCTCTCCTCCTGCTGTTTTCCATTCAGTTTCTTTGTCCAAACAATGCCAATTCACCTACGACACTATTCCAGTTCCCTTCTATTCCCTCACTCCTTCACTTTTTTTGGATCAGGCCCAAATCCAATCTCACCCCATCCTTAATATACCAGCCATGACTATCACCCCTTCTGTGGGTGTTCTGCTAGAACACGCTGGAAAAAAACAACACTAAACAGAAAACAAAGAAACAAAACAAAGCAAAACAAATCTGAAAAAAAACCAGAGACAATATGTTTTCAGGTACAGCTGGTTTTACCTTTGCTTGCACCAGTCGCTTTCTAAATTTTGGGAAAATGTCTGGAGCATGCTCTGCGCAGACGAATTTTTGGGGATCTTGCCCATGAAGCCCTAGCTCTGCTCTGTGACATGGCAAACTTGAGGCCCAAAAGCATCAATGTTAGCCTCTCACATGAGAATCTTAGTGAGAAAACCGTAAGAACTTCAAGGAAGATACTGTACCCATAAGAAAACAAGCTGTATTTATATCTTTATTGACAGGCATCATCAAGCTCCTAAAGAAACCAGGGCTCCGACAGCCCAGGAAGTCTGTAAGGCACAGTTTCCTTAACAATATTGTTATCTCTTACCTGATAAAGGGTTGGTGAAATCTGTTTGCCCTGCAGAAGCACAGGTGGTATGGGATTCAAGCTGAACCTGCAGCCAAAGGTTCAGAGCTTCCTGAAACTCATGGTGTATGAGTTCCACATTGACATACTCCATCCACAGATCCTGAAGCACAAAAGAATTAAATTATCATCCCCATTTTGGTCAGTACCACATATTGCCCACCCATCCTAGTGCCTGGGGAACTAAAGCAAATACATAAAAATATACCCTGCAGTTTTAAGTCACATGAAATTTATTATTAAGGGCAAAAAATCTAAAATGAAGAGAAAAACGGAGCACTTTTTATTATACACATAGATATCTACTGGACAGCATCTGTGACACTTAGAGATGAAACCTAACACATGGTATAATTTCTAACAAATAAGAGACAAAGGGAAAGACAGATAATTATAATCTGTTCCTAAAAAGGGACAGATTATATTAAGGGACATGAGACCAACATAGTTTAAAAGATCATGGCATGATTAACTGCAGCCAGGCTAAGGCAAGCTGCATTTCCAGCAGTCACATACACTGCAGGAGAGAAAACAAAGTATGCATAAAGAAATGCCCATCCAAAATCTCCTCTCTTGCAGGGTTTTGCTCATACTAAGTCTTTAGGCTTGAAGAACAGAATAATATACATTCACTAACTTATATTTGAACCTGACATTTTACAGACTACAAGCACAAGCAGGTTTTGGCTTCCAGTCTTTTGTTATTTGAAGTTCCAACTTAAATTATCCTCTAATACTAACTTAGAATATAAAAAAAATTACAGAGCAGTACAGAAAAAGTACTGTGTTGCAAGAATTTACAGATATGCAAGAAATCTACATCTGAGTCCTCTTTCAAACATAAAGGAAGGCAGTTTGGGATAGCACAGGATTTTAGGAAAAAGGTTAGAGCCATCAAAGTATCATACCTGCTGTATGTGTATTAAAGACCAGCAACACAACTCTCCCACTGATTTCAAGGACTCATTTTAGCAAGTGGACTTCAGATTTCTCACTGTCAGTGTTATTAGCAACTCACCTGTTGATTCTGCATGACTTTAGCAAGTCTATGTGCATCATACTGCTTTGGTAAAGAGGGAATGTATGTATCTCCTTTCTGGAAACTCTCTTCTTCCAACCACAAAATTAAAACATTACAAAGCCTGATGGGAAAAAAAAAAGGGGAAAAAAAGGAAAAAAAAACAAAATTAGTGTGAATTTGATTGTTCTAAGGTTTAGAAGTAAGGCAACAAATAATGCTACAAGGTAACATGGTTAAAAACAGGTATTTCAGGTGCTTTTTCACTTGTTTACTGTCAAGTTAAAGACCAGTGGTGGAAAGAAGCTACTTAGAGAAATATGAAGGGCAACAACAAAGAGTAATAGGATAAATTCTGAAAAGGAAAACATTTATGCAGACTAGCATAAGACCCAGAACTGGAATAGTGTCAAGAAGTATCACCACAATCCCATTCAAAAGACCAAAGGAATAAACAGAGTACATGTGACCAAGTTTGGCTTCTCACCCCACAACCTCTCTGCAGTGTCCGCTCCAAAAAAGTCATGCCTGAGTTAAGTCACATCTTTTACTTTCTTTTCAGAGTCTCACTCATGGCTAGCTCATTCTCATTTCCTCCTCTGTTAAAACTTTTAACATAAATACACCTTTTTCTTCAGCTACTATCATTCCACCGACGGGTACTGTTCTCAAAATCACACCATCCAAGCCTTCCTGACAGGGAAGCACTAGAATGCCATTAAATCTTCACACTGTGGTATTAAATATCACTAGCAAACTCCTGCTTCCTTCATCAGTGTCATTGGTGAAAAAATGGGAGTAGACCAGTTCCAAGAATCAGCCCCTATAAACACTACCAATAATTTCCCTCCTGTCTAGGAAACTAGACAGGTCATTAAACTTCCTAAGCATAAGATTTATTTGGGTGTAGAGCAGTCTGGTTTTCTGTTGGAGTGGGGAACATATCTGAAATGAAAGACTGAAAATATTAATCAAGTTCACCCAGTGAGCATCTCTGGATTATTCTTCACAGACGAACAAGTGAGATTTATGATGTTCCTTGTTTGTTCATACAGTACCTACTGATTGCTGAGGGGAGCACTGAGAAGGAGCTCAGATTCCACACGTCCAGGGCCCCTGAACAAGGGACTCTTTTTGAATCACCTTTTCAACTAGTTCCTGGGAATATTCACATACTGCCTCAGGTTTAGTGTACAGGAGGTATAGATAGCTCTTAGGAACTACCATCCCTCACCAAAGTGGGCGTTCAGGAGCTGAGTGGCAGTGAAGTGACTGTGTCCCCCTCTTTAGCCTACTGCACAACAAAAAAGGAGTCTTGTGGCGAGGTTTTGGTAAGCAGATTTACCATTTTTCAGATGGCACTTGGCAGAGCTCACCTTTAGGCTGCTAACCAAGCAAACGGCACTGAACCATGTGCTGAAGTCCCCAGTAAATTTCCTGATGAAGTAATCTCACTCAGACAAATTCAGGCCCTGGTCTGTGACAAACATGCACACACACCAAGTAGCCTTTTACATTTATAGCTAGTGATGTACATACGAGTAGCAGATATGCCTAAATAATAAATATTTTGCCAGCATGGGGCTACCGTTCGTTAAAAAGCAAAGCTTTTCCCCTAAGGGGAGTGACAAATCTATTAATAATGTTTTATTTTCAGAAGTAAAACCAGCCCCCTCTCAAACTAAACAAGTTGTGCAAACAGAGGAAAGGATTTGAGCACAACTATGCACTATGGGTTTGTGGTGGCCTTGACAATGCTGGGTTAAATGCTGAATTTGATGATCTTGGAGGGCTTTTTCAACCTGAATGGTTCTATGATTTTATGCTCTTAATAAGTGCCTGCAGTACATCTAAGGTGACATCCCTTCATTCCTCACATGGCTACAACTGTGCTGTAGCAGTTACTCAGGCAGTTGCATTGATTCAGATGGAACTGGGCAGGCTTTTTTTACCTGACGAGTTCCTTATGCAGCTCAGGTGAAGTCAGGTAATCAGGAGAGCAGCTGGCCTTCTCTGGTGACCTGTCACTGCCCTCAGAACTCTCCACTCTCAGTGCTTTACTGGCAGCATGGTGGAAGTCTGCTACCTCTGTCAGCCGCTGCTTCATCTCATTTAGCAAGTTAACGTGAACTGCACTCTGGAAAAAGCGCCTTCCAATACAGCCATCAACAGGTAATCTAAAAATGAACAAAAAAGCACAACTAAGTCCTGTTGCAAATGTCAAATCAGCATCTCGGCAGATAAACTGGCTCACCAGAGAGGCTGCTGGTACCCACTGCTTTCAGGTTCAGTCAGTGTAATGCACTTACTCCTACTTGCTGTGCACTTAATTAGTGCTTGCTAATCTGCTGGAGCAGGTCAGACTCACCCATACTGTGGTCCTGGTCGGTGAAGGTACAGGAGGAAGAATTTCTGCCAGATCAGTGGCATGAGAGGGTGATCTGCTGGGGTAGCAAGGGCCTGGTGAGCCCAGCGGTAAATCATGAGCCTCTGAAGGGAAGGGACGATGGGCAGCTTCAGCTGGGTCTGGGCTTTCTGCAGAAACATTTCCAGACAAGTGTGGTGCTGTAACAGGCTGTCACAGGTTAACTGAGCAGATTAACACAGCATGAACATTTGGTAATTACGGAGGAGAAAACTTTGGAAGCAGTCACTCATCTGCTACAGGCCTCAAAGGATGAGCTGCCCATCTCACAGTTATGCTGGAGAGCAGACCTACACCTCCGATGCTTACAAAAACCCAGCATGATGGCTCTGATGCTGGGCCAACATATGGGCCACTGGTGTTAATTACAGTTAATTATTGCTCTTCCTCACAGAACTAGATGTCCCTGGTTTAGATCTCCAGCATGCTCCTTTTAGCTTTTTCCAGATTACATTTAATATATCTCTAGTGAAATTTCAAAATGCAAAGTGTAACTAATGTGAAGAAAGAACACAAGCAAAAACAGAACAAAGACAAAGCAAGCTATGAGCAGCAGCACCCCATTTTAGCAACACCACAGACCCACTAAATCATTAAACAGTCCCACTCCAAGCTCCCCTGGACTGTGCCTGAAGCAGGGGAATGGGAGGCTCTTCTGAGCTCCCAAGTCTTGGTGCAGACCCTGGCACTCCCTCATCCCCTGCACCAGACTTCTGGCATCCTTTTCCACACACTGCCCACACCCCATTTGTTTTCCAGCTGAATCAAGCCATGCAAGCCAAAGAACAAATGTTCTCCAGACCAGCTCCAGGGATGCAAGACATGTACTGGACATAGCCCAAGCAAACCTATTTTCACAGAGCTGCCTCCTTCATTAAAACACACTGAAACAGCTGAGATGAAGGATGGGCCAAAAGTTACACTTTGAGAATGGACAGCTTTGGTTTCCACTTGCTACACTCCAGAATTTCTAACTGAATTTGGGCAAAGAAGCTGGAAATTCTGCAACGTGGCCTGAAGTACAGCTGATTAAGTGCCTTGTTAAAGGAGAGACCTAAACAGTTTTGAAAGCCTTGGAAAATAATTCAGAAAACAGAGAAAAGTAAAGGCCAGTCTTCTGTAAATTCAGGTCATCTGAGAAATCATCTGTTTGAAATATAAACATGTTTCCCAACTGAAAAATAAGCACTGCCCATATCAGGGGTATAGAATAAATCCACTGAAGTTTGTGAGGCATCTAGATGACCCAGAAAATCATGTAAAAGCACAAATTAGTTTTCTGTAAATATTGATATAGTAAAATCAGATATTTCCATGGTAGCTTTTAACTCAAACATACTCAAAATGTAAAGGAGAATTTCCCTGAGGTACATTTTCTCCTGCACAGCCAGGTAAAGCATTACTTATGCTTTTATCCTGGTAAGAAAGTAGTACATAGGAAAAAAAACTAAATGATATGAGGGAACACTTTTCTCCAGCAGTTCTCGCTCATAAAATAATAAAAAGGGATGAACAGTTCTCTCACCTTCAAAGCTTGATCAGGAGTTAAAGCATTGATAACCAGCTCCCCCTCCACAACTCTGCGAAGCTGCGAATCTTCTTCAAATATTGACTCCATATTTAACACCGTCCATGAAAACCAGACCTGGACAACACAGAAATAAGAGAAACATTGATAACAAAATGGTAGGGGGCAGGATCAGGAAGCTTCAGGCTTTCTTAAGAGGAATAGGCGTTGGACAGATTCTCATTGCAGAGTTGCAAAAAACAGTGTCATGTCTCAACAACAAAACCTCCTTACCCTCAAATTCAAACTTCCCCTTTGTACAATCCTTGGAAAGAAGGGGAAAACCAGAGACAACTGAGAGAATGACCCAGAGAGTTCTGGAGGAAACACCCTTCTCAAACTCAGTAAAATAAGATCTCCTATTTTCAACCTGCACTACAAATCTCTATCTGGGGTACTGCAAGGTTTTTTTCCCTTTTTGCTTGAATAAGGAGCTCACTCAAGCAGACAGAAAGCAATTGGAATTCAAAACATTTATCAGATAAAGACTAATCTAATAGAAAAGTCAGGCTTTACAGATTTTGTCTTATTAAACAGATCAAGAGTAATACTAGATTAGAAGGAAGTTTAACCAACAAATCCTATTATATGAATTCTTGGATGCAGATTAGACAAACTCTCCCCGTGCAAAATATCCATGTTCCTTTTAGTGCAATATACCCACAGTATTTTCTTAGGCTAAACTGGGATTTTATCACAAGAAAACTCTGGGATAGGAAGCGAAAGCGACCAGGAGAGAAATATGGAAAAAAAAAATACCCCTAGACCAGTATGCTGCTTTTCCCACCACTCAACACCATCATGGCACTCACCTGAGAGGAGTTGGCACTGCCCTCCACAAAGGATGGTGTGACATTGCCTGCCACGATCCAGCTGACGAGCGAAGACAGCAGACCCTTGTCACAGTGATAGCCCAAAGCGTTCTGCACAAAACAGAAAACATTTGGGGGGTTTTTTGTGAGCAGGTGATTCAGAAGCTACAGGTACGTCACCCAATCTTCATCTAGGTCCAAACTCAGCTCAGCCAGGCACCACTGCTTGGACTTTCTTCTTCAGTGAAAGCATCCCACTATAGTGACAGTATCTGATTTTTCAGAAGACACTCCATTTTTGTTCTAAACAACCAAATATTTGAAATGCAAAGAAGACAAACTACAACAGAACTCATATTAATGAAAACCGTATTCCAAATCGGTTTTATTAATAATTATTATCATTATTATTAAAATATCAGACATTTCATTAATCTTGACCCACTCAAAAACAAATCAGATAACCCCATCCTCACTCGTCATCATGGTTGTCCAGAGAAGTTGTGGCTGCCTCATCCCTGAAGTGCTGAAGATTATGTTGGATGGGACTTGGGGCAACCTGGTCTAGTGGAAGGTGTCCCTGCCCACGGCAGGAGTGGAACTGGATGGGCTGTAAAGGCCCCTCCCAACACAAACCATTCTAGGATTTCGTTCTTGTTGCACTTCAGGAAAATACATTCACATCAGAATCTGTGCAACACACGAATTGACCATGTACTCAACAGCCACACCAAAACACCACAGCTATTTACCTTGTGCTGCTGGTAAAGCAGCTTTTGCACACAGTCCTCCTGGCTGTACTGAAAAGCAGCTTTGCACAAGTCATCCAGCAGGCAGAGCGTGGCCCGGTCCCTGTGCCACAGCTGCTGGCTGGTGAGGACCTGCACCCAGAACTCCAGGACTGCAGCTGGCCCCACTCCGTTTGGCTGGTCACTTAGAAAAATGTGAGTCTGACAAATTTAAGGGTAAAATTAGTCAACAGATTGCATCTTTGAGTGAAGCTTAAGAATTTATTGGAGAACTGTTTGACCTGCTTGAGGCTGTGGGCTTATCCTTAAATCAAAACATTTACAACAACAGTCTCTATACCCAACTAACAGCTTTGTCATCTTCAGCTTCCAAATTTCTGCAGATTCTGAAGCCTGGAGAGCAGAGCACGTTGTGCAATCAGCAAAAACAGACGCAGAAGCCTTAAGCAGGACCCCTGCAGGCATAAATAGCACCTATTTCTAAAGTCCAGCCTGCTGTTCCTGCAAAAGGACTTCCCAGAGTGGGTCTGTTTCCATTGCCCCTTCTCTAATCTTAGAGAGCCTTGGGTTTTGACCTCTCTGAGCTTAAAAAAATACCACTGTTCCCTAACTCAGGAACATTTTTCCATTCCGGAGCCCTAAATAAATGGCCAAAAGTAAAGCTTTCAAGCATTAATATATCTGCTGCATTCCTCAAATAACACAAACAAGAAAGCAGTGTTATATTACATTTCCTTTTTTAAACAGTTTTGACCTGGTATTGGGATACGAATTTTCCAAGAAGTCTGAAAGGCAAATATTGTTGTTAGCGTCACACGCATTGCCAGATTTAGGCAAGCTTAAACAGGAGCATTTCAGGAAACCAAGCCCAACCACTCATACTTGATACCAGGTACTCTGTGACTGAACTGCCAGGTTCAATATCCTTTCTAACCTTTAACTCAGCCAAATAAGGCTGGTTTTAAACACTCTCCCCTCCTTTTCTTTTTTTAAATAATCTTCTTACCTGTATCATACTACTGAGCAGCTTAACATTTTCTCCATAGTTCACTCCTGTCAAGTGCTGTGTCACTTTATGGGTAACCTGCTGGGTCACTCCTTGAGGGACTCCACTATCCAGATGAAGGAACAGTTCAACATAAGATAAAAACCTAGGGATGTCAACAGGTAGAATTAAAATATCTCCTACTGCGTAATAAATAGAAAACCTGCTTCTAGAGAATTTAAAACCAGCTCAACAGCACCAGTGAGACACATATAGAAGGGCTTTGATTCACAACCGCAATGCAGATTTAATTGCTCCAGTTTAGCCATACAATGGGCCCAGTATGAACATTTCACAGCAGATTGTAATTCAAGGTAGCTCATCACGACTAGACACAGTTCTTGATCTACATCAGCACCCAAATCTTACTCAGGATTTGTCTGGGAGACTGTCAGGTGTCTAAACCAAAAGATTAACTTTCACTGCAACTATGAATAAATTAAGTAAATAAATACATAAAATTTAAAAATTAACATATTATGAACATATAATGCTTACTGTTCATTCTTCAGGAGGTAATACTGGCAAGAGTAAAACAAGGGTAGAATTTTATCCAGTACATGGACTACTGTTCTCAGATGCCGATTCTGGACAAGTACACCCAAAAGAGGGATCCCTTCAGCACAAAACTTCTCAATGCTGTCAGAAAACAAACAAAAAAAAAAGAAAAACACAAGGTGTTGTTCTAATTTTTATGAACTGAGATGTAAATACATTAATAACTTTACACTTTATTTTTGCCCTGATAAAAGAAATTACCTCTAGAACCACCGTTTCAGTAACTGTGGTTCAAAGTTACTCCTGTCCAGAGAAATTATGTTAACTCCCAGTTTCAGTACTATTTCTTATGACTGGACCCTAAAGTGCAGAAGGCAAAAAATAATACTAGAAAAATAAAGGAAATAGCATGTTGTTTGAAAGAATTCAGGAAGAACTTCTTCACAGAAAGGACTATTAAGCAGTGGAACAGCTGTCCAGGGAGGCAGTGGACTCCCCATCCCTGTGTCTAAGGTGGTGTCTAAGGAATGACTGGACATGGCACTCAGTGCTCTGGGCTGGGTGACAAGGTGGGGATCGGTCACAGGTTGGACTCAATGACCTCGGAGGTCTTTTCCAGCCTAAATGATTCTGGGATTCTGTGAAACTACAGTCACAGAATCACAGAGAGTTGGGGTTGGAAGAGACCTTGAGATTATCCAGTCCAAACCCCTACAAGGCAGGGTCACCCAGAGCAGGGGACAAAGGAACAAGTCCAGGTGGGTTTGGAATGTCTCCAGAGAGAGGGAATCCATGACCTCCCTGGGCAGCTGTTCCAGGGCTCTGCTATCCTAAATGCAAAGTTCTTCCCCATGTTGAGATGAAACTTTCTGTGGTTTAGTTGTGGCCTTTGCTCCTCATTTGGTTGCTGGACACCACTGGAAAGAGTCCAGCACCATTCTCTGGACACCTCTTTGAGATGGTTATCTGCTTTAATGAGATCCTCTCTCAGTCTTCACTCCTCCAGACTAAAGAGGCCCAGCTCCTCCTCATAAAAGAGATGCTGTCCCTGACAAGCTGCTTGATCCCTTGCATCACAAGTCCTTTGCTCTTTAAACATGCACGGAGCTGTTAACAACCCTCAGCTCAGCATTAGGGAGGCCGCTCAGTCCCTGGGGCCATCCACCCAAGGCAAACACCCAAAAAGCCCTCACCTGTGCCCCAGGGTGGTCATTGCCAGCGCCAGGTAGCAGCCGATGGGGATGTTTGCCTTCACAGCCTTGAGCAGAGGGTGCAGCGTGACCGACTCGGCCGTGTCCAGCGCGCTGTCGTACACAGGGACAGCCAGCCCGCTCTGCTGCACCCCGCGGTCATTCCTGTGCAGCTTCAGCCTCAAAATCAAACTCCACGCCCACTGATTGAAGGAAGTCTCTGGTGTCTCCCCATAGCGAACGATGCTGGCCAGATAGGAGACCTGGAACAAAGCAGCAGGAGCAGGAATGAGAGGAAGCACAGCTGTGACACAGCACGTGTGGCACTGGTCTGGGACTTGGTCTGTGGCAGGGGAACTGGATGATCTCTGTGGTCCCTTTCAACCCAAATCTTCTAGGATTAGACCAACAGCAATTATTTTTTACACGTATCATGAAGTTTATCGAAACACTCTCTTCCTAGCCCCCATCCCTTTAGGTAGAGGATATCAACTTACACTGTCTGCTTAAATTTTTCCAAGCTAGATGCTGACCTTGAATTAAATTTTAATTTTAATATCGGAAAAAAAAAAAAAAAGCCACAACCTTCCATAATGTTAAAACATTACATTTAAGACTGCTAGGGAAAAGAAACATAAAAAACCTATGCAAAAATATTCTTTGTCAACAAAAAGCCTACAACCTGGCAGCCTCTCCCTAGAAAAAAGCCTGTATGTGGATAAGCAGAGACATATGTCTATGTGTCCACTGTCACAAAGACCCTGTCTAGATCAGAAGGAATGATAAATCTCTGGGAAAAAAAATACTGTACATGCTATGACAGAGCAGTGTAAATTGCAGAGCTGGAGGGCAATGCAGATATTTCATCCTCTCTGAGCAGGGGTACAAGAACCTAAACACTATTTTCTCTCAAATTCTAGTCATAGGCTCATGCAAGTCAGGACAGGTTCACAAGCACAAGTAGCAACTAGGGCTGACACAGGCTTAAAAAAGAGGACTCATCTGGCTGGTACAGGACAACAAATCATGGTTAAGTAGTGCAGAGAAGCAAATCAGAACAGAGCAGAGACAACAAGGAACATTCAGAGTGTGGGAAGAAAAGGCTGGGGGGAAAAAAGCACAGAGAAGGAGAAAACATCGTACAAGAAATACTGAGAAGACAAAGCCCAGCACAGTGCTAAAACCTCTGGATAAATAAACAGAAGTATCTTGGACTGAATATCCAAAACAGGGATTTTTTAACCTTGATCTTTCTATCCTTCCATTTGCCTTCTGTCACTTGGAGCTATAGCTTCACGAGGCCAGTGTGCTGTAAAATCAATTTAATAAATGTTTGTGGTGTGTTCAGGTCACACAATGCTGCCCACTGCTGAGAAGCTCCTAAAGGGATTAATTAACACTTGAGTCTTCAAATAAGGTAAGAGGTGGAGTGAGTTCTCTTATGCTTACCAGTAATGAGAAACAGTTTTTCATTAATCGAGTACTGTCCACCTCTGCATGAGTAAAGGACAAGCAGTTTGTGACTATTCACAAACCCACAAGTGGGTCAAAATTAAAATGTCTATTTCAAGAAAGATGGAGAGAGACTGTTTACAAGAGCACGGAATGGCAGGACAAGGGGGAATGGCTTCAAACTGACAGAGAGTAGATTTAGATCAGATATTGGGAAGGAATTCCTGGCTCTGAGGGTGGAGGCCCTGGCACAGGGTGCCCAGAGCAGCTGTGGCTGCCCCTGGATCCCTGGCAGTGTCCCAGGCCAGGCTGGGCAGGGCTTGGAGCACCCTGGGACAGTGGGAGGTGTCCCTGCCCATGGCAGGGGGTGGGACTGGATGAGCTTTAAGGTCGCTTCTACTCAAACCATTGTGTGATTCTGTGATTCTCACAGAGATGTGCAACAGAAGCCTAAAAGTATCTTCAAATAGCTCTGTGGGTCCAGACAACACTGAGTGCTGGTATGTTATGAAATTCTACTTGGACAAAGAACAGCTTTAAAAAGAAGGGGGAAAAAAGAGAGAAAGAAAGGTCTTGCCCTGCAGCTTTTCCCATTTATATCCATCATACAGTATTCCTTGTAATTCAGAAGAAAGGATACCTGTTTTATGCTTTCAGAAAGCAGCCCAGCATATGGTTTTTGGGAGAGATATTTCTGATACGCTTCCAGGACCATCAATGCAACTTCAGAATGGACAGCCGGATCCAGGTGAAGAGTATTCTGCTAAAACCAGCAACAGAACACAAAACTTTGAGTCATTTAAAAGGTCTCTACAACAGTACATTCAGCTGCACAGCAGAGAAATAAATCCTAATCTCTTCCTGGCTCTTCAAATTAATTATTGCAAGATCTAGGCAAAAGTCTTGCCCAGTGAAAAAAATGCAGCTCAATGTTAAAGAGTACCAGGCTCACACTGGGAAATACAAAGCCCTACAACTAGATTAGTTTTTAAGAAGGCATCATAATATTCACTTTCCATGTGCATTTTATGAACATATAATAATTAATCCAAAAATCCATAGATGCCATTTTAAATTACATAATACAGAAACTTGAACTCTTGCCTGTAAAAACAAAACCAAATCACATCACCATCTTTTTTGTATGAAAACACAGCAATTCCTCCATCAATTGCCACATTAAAGAGCCATTTTTTCCCCATATGAAAGGGTACAGACATGGCACTGCTATTGCACAGTAAAGAACTCTGTTAATTTTCCCTAATATTCGTTTTTCTTTACATGTCCACAAGAAACAGGGAGAAAAGGTAAGTCAATATTCATGTACAAGCACCAGCGTGGCAAAGAGATGAGTTCAGAATGACCAAATGCACAGAATGCAACGTTAAACTAAATCACTGAACACAGGTAATAGGACTTTTTCCCCAAATTTGTTCTGTTTTTCTCTGAAACAGCATTCAACCTCAACTGAACCCTGAAATCACCGACCTCCTGGAGCAATCCAATATTATGGAGTAATTTCCAATCATTTAAATTATGCTCAGGGTTTTGAAATGTCTTGTTTCAATCATTACTTTTCTTGCACTGTGAAAAGCAGACCTAGATACCAGCAGGCAAACTACAGTCACACCAGTCTCCTACACATTTTTTAGAAGATTCCTCTGTTTCTGCAGCCAAAAGCATTTTATTCATGTGACTCATAAAAATTGTCCTGACAGCTGTTTCCTCTTGTTTAGAGAGAAAAAAATTCCTGCTTAAATATCTCTTTTAAACTCAGGTGCAGCACTACAAGAAAGCAGCACAAGCAAATCCTCAGGCAGAGTGCTGTTAAATTATTATGAAGTTCCCATTTTGCACCATGAGGTGCACAGCCATAATATAAAAGCATGTAATTAACTGTTTTCTAATTCTGCTCTATTCCCAGGTTGAGATTAAACTTTTGCTCTGAAAAACTGAGGAGGTTCAAGGCTCCTGTTTTCAATACATACATGCTCACCAAATCCCCAGTTCAGCCCTTCCAAGATAATGCAGGCCAGTTTATTCTCCACTGTCGTCAGGCTGTAATTCAACAACCAGTCACGGATCAGGGCTATCTCGGATGAAGAAGGCTTCCACAGGTAGAGGGGCAGTTCTTTAAACAGATATAAAGAAACCTTTGAGGAGAAAGAGAGCAAAAAGTGCAAATCAGGACTCGGCACACAAAAATAATCAGCACTGTGCCCTGCTATCTGAAAGGGTGGTAAGACCAAAATACCCCACAGACAGATCTTTTAACACATCCACTCATAGCAAGCCACGTCTTATCACACAGCCTGGTATGGCCTCCAGGTTTAACTGGGTGTCTGATTTAAATGATGGACATCAGCACTTACCATGCCCACTTTCTCAATGGTCTCTCTAATCCGATCCAGCAGTACAGAAATAATCTGTGTGTGGATGCTGGCAATGGCTCCCAAGAGTTCTCGACCAACCTTGGAAAATGTCTCTCTTGTGGAAAGACTAACATAGGACACCTGAGAAGATGAGAGGATGAGAAGTTACTGCTTCTGGCTGACCTCCACTGACACAGAAATAAAATGTCTTTTGGAAAACACAGGCCTAAATTGCTCTTGGACATCGTAGACAAAGTTGATAAATGCCCATATGAAAACTGAAACTGATTGCCCTAGAAGATCAGAAAAGTTCTATGTCACAGTGCCAAAAAAAAAGTCCAAAACTAAACACAGGAACAATACCACCAGAGGCACTAAAAAAAACCTCACATCAAAAACAACAGAAATAACACCACAAGGAATTTCATAGCTACAAGTTAGGCCTGCATGAGGAAAATAAAACAAAAATATTTTTGTTCATTTGTTTCATTCTTGCTTTCCCTACAGAAAAGCTGTTCTTTTTCCCAGAAAAAATAAGTACTTCAGGTGATTTTAATTCAGTACTTTTTTCAAGTAGCACTTTTTTAATTCCATTTAATTTAATTAGAACAAACTACAGAAGCCATGAAAGTTTCACACCTTCCACTGTTACAAATAAAAAGAGAATTTTCATTCTTTTCCTGAATGGACCAGTAACGTTACTCACCTCATATATCTCCAAAACAATGATTTTGATAAAATCCTCATCAACATCAGCCCGTTTGGTTTGTGCCATCTGAGCAAATGTGGTGAGCAGACAGATTTCTTCTGAGCAGTTCATTGATTGGAGATACTTTTCAAACTGTTCAAGGTGCTCTGGATCTAGAAAAAAAGTCAAGTGAAAGAAACATGATAAAAGTGCAGTAGGACACAGATCATCAGCATCTGTATAGTTATTCACTCAAATCCCAGAGAAGTGATCTGTGGAGATCATTCCATGCCAACTACAAACAAAAGTTCTGCAAGTATCTAGCCCCAGGTCTTGATTATGCCCAAGAGCTACAAGGAAAGGCCAGTTTTAGTTTCCCAAACACAATACAAGAAAAAATACTGGATGCACTTGTTTGGAATCTATCTCTGAAAACAGAGAACTGAACCTGCACAGGGGGAAGGCTAAGAGATGCTTTCACTCAAATTCAAGGCAGTTTTCCTCTTTAAACCCAAAAGAGATATTGCCAAAAGCAAATAAATATTCCATTCCTCAGAGTATGGGATAACAGGAAGGTAAGGATACAAAGGAACCTGTAAAGGACTTTAAAATGTTTGGGGTTTTTTTTATTTCTTCCAAATAAGTTTAAACAGAGTCTTTGCAGCAAAACAAACACTGAAAGCAGGATTTGAGCTGTATAAGAACTTTTTGAGAGTGATCTGCCTTCTCTGAACCACAACATGCCAGAAAACACTGTTTACAGTGATTTTATCATGGCAGCTGAATACACAGCAAAAGCACCCATTGTGGCACTCAGCTACCTAACCTGAACAGGCATGTGTTCAGCATGCTTGTGATCAAACACTTGCACTTAGGTTACATTCTATTTTAAGGGCTTTCAAGAATTTTGCAACTGTACTCCAACCTGAGAAGGTCAGGCTTGTACAGGCAAAACAGCTCGTGGAACAGCGTGCTAGAGGATTGTGCAATTTAAGAAAACAGTGTCTTCCAAACAGTAGGACAACCTACACTCCCGATAGATACAGCAGACAAACGGGGTGCCTCATCCATTCACCTCCCTTTCCTAATGGTATTTTTAATCCTTACGGCAGAAGTTACAGACAACTGTGTTTCCTCTTGTACTTCAGGGTTTTTTTAAGGTGACGCAGAAGGACATCAAAAATGACCATATCATTACTGTATCTAATAGCATAGCAGAGCGACCCACGGTGAGGAGAAGGGGTCACCTGTGGGCTCCACACCGACCTCAAACCCACACCAAGCCATAGCCTGGGACTGAAGGATGGGGGCCAGGAATAAGGGAAGCAGAGAGACCTCCATCTAAATCCTGTCATTTCACAGTGAAGAAACAGCATCTTCACCATCCACTTTCTACTTGACCCTATTCCATTCCTCTAACCACACTACAATTCAAGTTCAGGACACACTGAAAATCAGGGATTTCTCAAATCTTGATACTTGGCAGCAAGGAAACTGTGACCAGAAATAAGATCATAGTATCCTTGGATTTAAAAGTATCTTAAATATTATCTAGTTCTAAATCCCTGCCATGGGCAGGGATGCCACTTGCTAGAATAGCAGCTATGCTCCCACCCATATGGATTTGATGCCTAAAGCTTCCATCGGTTACCGAGGCTTCATTCCACCTATAGATTCACCACCCTTTTCCCAAGCCTAATTTGGGAAGGAAAATCACTAAAAGAGGTTTTCTCCCAAGAGAATGTTAATCTCATGGTCTTCCAGGGTATGAATTACAGTAAATTAAGCATTAATTTGTTAACTGTCGGTTCAAAGAAGACGTTTCAGAAGATTAGATGGATTTCACTGAAAGAACTGTTGATATCCCCTGTCTAGACATCAGTGAAAAACAGTATTATGCTGACATAACCCACTGAGTAGAATGAAGAGGATAAAGAAATCCTGCATCAGCATACTAGGGACTTTGAACCATAAAAGTTAGCTAGAAGCAAAACAATGCCTGAAAAAAATAATTATGCATTAAAAAAAAAAAATCTGTGTTTGTTACTGCAACACGTGACAGATGCAGTAAAAATTTTCTAGCAAGATCAAAAATAAAGAAATTCTGCTGAAACAGTGTAACAGTTACTGTTTTGGCAGGCAAGAGCTTATCAGATCAGTACTTCATCAAGCTCACACAACTATAATCTTGGTATCTCTCTTCCACTCTGTGTAAACTGCCTTAAATATTAGCTGAGCTTGCACAGAGTCAAGACATTCAGTAACCTCTCAGGATCACCATCTTCTCCTGCTTCTCCATCAAAAGACTTGGTAGATGGGCTAACAGCTACCTGGGATACCAGCCAGCTGAGAAGTAAAACTGACAACAATGAGATTTGCTCTCCCTGAAGACGGCAGAGAAGCTATGAAGCAGGGAGTTACTGCTTGTTTACCTGTCCCCCTCTCAATCAAGTTCTGAAATATTATCCAGGAATGCAGCAGCAAAGGGAAACTAGCATTCCAGCTGGCGTCTAAATAGCTCTGCTGTAGTTGAAGACACCACAGTCACTGTGGAGATCAACACGGGACACAAGTCCAGAGGAAATAAAAATAAAAGGTGCCACTTAGGACAAGAAATGTATCAAAAGAAGGCCTGAGATAAGGGAAACATTGTTGTGGATGATAAGCAGGTCTCCCACAATGTGAGCTACTGAAACCAAAACTAGCAAGCTTAGTGGGAAAAAAGAGGACTCTAAAACCACATCATTTATAGAACTACCAACAGTTCAACAGTCAACCAGTCACAAAAAACAAACAAACAAATAAACAAACCCAATAAAAAAACTGCCACACCAACCCTAAGTGATACAGAACTCTGCACTTTAGGATTTAAACTTCACTCTCCAAATACTATTGAAGGTTAAGATGGGAAGTGATACAATACACAAGAGGTACCTCCAGCATGTCACTCTTGCAGCTCTGAGGCAGCCAGAGAGAAAACTAAGACAGTAAATCTATCAGTTGCTGTTAAAATGACAATTTGGGCAAACAGGTACTGGAAAACCATGAACTGCCAAAGATTTCTAAGGCCACTGGACCAGCCATGCTCTCAAGGGTATATTTAACAATGCAACCTGCAAAGAGTTAAACCCATAGCTGATGCAGCAGCAACTGAATGGATTAGAATTGGTTCTGTGTGTGAGAATTTTACCTTTGAGTCTTTGCTTGTAGTCAGCAGGTTGCAGAGTAGAGCAGAGCTGCTCCAGGTGCTCATTCTCAGCACAGTGCATGACAAAGAAGAGCCTCCAAAGCATGTTGCTGGACAAGGTTCCATAAGGCATCTCGGACATGAACAGCCAGACTCCCAACCTGTTGGATTTGAAGAGGCACTTAGGAACAGTTCCACCGTGATAAATCCCAACATTTGAAAAGGAGACATCTCTGGCCCACACCTCTGCTATGTAACACAAGGTGAAGGATGTGTCTCAGCACCTCAAATTCTGAGCTAACCTCATTCTGAACTGACCAAGACCTCAGAGCTTCTGTCAGATGCTACAATTCATGGCATAATTCCTCCCCACCTTGATGCTACCAACGCACTGAAAAATCCTACTTATTTCACTCTTGTTTAAACCTTGAAGTATTTAAAGCTACTCCAAATGCCAGTTTCAAGTATTCAACTCCTCCAAGATGAAGCCAGTAAAGGGACGACCCACCTTTTTGCCTTTAGAACATGTAGAACAGCTCTAAAAAACAGCTCATCAAACTCCAGTTGCAATTTTTCCACAGAGTAGGGGTGTTCTACTGATCCATATTGTTTATTTCCACTAACATACTGGGCCCAGTGATCGCTCACATGACACAGCGTCATCCTACGCAGCAGAACAAACAAGCCAAAGAAGGATCATTAAGTATGTCACCACCCACAGACAAGGACAACCAGATCAGAGTCTAGCCTCAAGAGACATGTCCAACATTTTGCCCTCTGGCTTCCAGAGGTTTCTATGTAAAAGGCATCAGTCAGATTTCTGCGTTCTCCTTCCTTGGTTTTGCAAGCAAACAAGGCTTAACACTCTGTTACAGTAAATTAGTTTGTGTGTGACCTTTGGAGCCTTGAGGTAACTGTACAGGATGAAACGCAGTACATGCAGAAAGCTCATACAGGAATAATTACACTGAGAAAGTTACTGCCTACACAACACAAAGATGGATTTTGTTTATTATTTGACTGTATTCCCCTTTGAGAATACACTCACAGAAGCCATATAAAGTGAATGCTAGAGATTTAAAAATGAAGAGCAACTTTCAGGCTTCAATTATATTTACTTACTGCAAAAATAGGACAACTTGCAGGAAGCAAATTAAAAACCCCAAAACAATTCTGGGTAACAATGGAAATAAAGCAGTAACCTCGGTTATAGATAGGGGAAATTCAAGGAATTTCTGTTTGTTGGGTTTCAGTGACTACCCGAGACAAACCTAATCACATCACTGATGGAAGTCAGACTGGTGTTCCACTGCTCACCTGGCTCCTTTGTACCGACAACACTTAGATTTTGCAATTCCCCACTTCAGATTCCCAGACTGGCTAACCCTGAACTGACCAACTGTCAGAGCAAAACCCACCTGACTACTGTCTGGGGGGAGTTTGGGTTCTTCTGGTTGTTTGATGGTTGGTTCTGGGGTTTTTTTAGCAGCTCTGAATATCAAATATATGTATAAAACAGATTAAATCATATGAGAGAGAAAAAATTGTCTTACTTGATGAGCTGACCAATTCTCTTCACAAACTGTCGGTACCGTGCTCTGTTAAATGTTTCTAAACCTACTGACAGAAGTTCCACTAAGGAGTTCGCAAAAGCAAAAATCTTCATCATCTCCTGGGGAGATGTCTTTTCAGGAAAATAAGCACCTAAGATAGAGACACAAAAATAATAGTCAAAAAAGAAGTGTGAATTACAGATTTTTAAGTAATTTAACAAGCACTCAAAGCAACAATTCACCACATAGTGAACTGAAATGTATGCTTCGTTTATGAAACAAACAATAAATACCTGCTAAGTATGCAAGTATAAATAAACTATGCAGGTCATTAGACCTCTGGCAGGCAATTATCTTCATGTACTTGCCCAGAGATTTTGAAAAAAAAAAATCGGAGAAAAATCACAGTAACTTTACAACTAGGAGGCAAGGGGGAAAAAATAGTTCTGAAAGCACTTTTGGGCATTAACTGACAACCAAATCCAAACTAAGGGAAAAGACACTAATGTTTTGCATGCATATTGCTATAAGGTTTTTATTTTTCCCACACACATGGCATTTACTTCCATCTCATCTCTTTAGCCTGTGAGCTGTTGCACAGGTTTAATATCACTTCTTTCAGAGAGTTTCATAATGCAGTAGCACTCTTGGCAGTGGTAGTCATTAATATAATTAGATAAGTAAAATGAAGAGTAACTCCTCAGCAACCAATTTACCTCCAGACTTAAACCCAAGGAACTGCTGAAAGAGTTCATGAAATGGGAACTGTGACAACAAAGCAATCAAGTCATCTTCCAAGAGTAGAATCCAGCTTGTTTCAGGATCCTCATCCTATAGACAAACACAGGTGCTGTCAGTAGTTTTACAATAAAATCAATAGTAAAGGCTTCACTATTGTACTAATCACGGTTTTGTAAGGAGTAACTGAAATACTTGAATTCTCTCTGTTAATACTCACCTACTGGAAGCTCCACTCTCTACAATTATACCACAGAGATAAAAGGAGAGTAAAATAGAAGCAAATTTCAAATCATGCTTTTTAACTTAACAAGTCAGATTTTCTTCATCCATTTCACAAAGATCAATAAGCTTGAACAAAAGCATAAAGGACAGAAAATAGAGAACCAAAATAAGTAATCTGCTGTACCTCTTCTCCTCCTTCATCTACCAGAGTCCAGTTCCCAGATTCCTTCCCAGATGAAGAGGAACTTTTCCTTTCACTTGGTTTCATATGGCACACGAAGTCCACACGATTTCTGGTTTACCATGAAAGATCAAGTGTAAAAGATTAGAAAATTAAACATTCTGAATTAATTAATATTTCAGTTAAGGGAAGATATTAAAAAACCCAAATGCAAGAGGAAGATATTAGCAAGTAAAGCAGAAAGCTGCGTGGCAGGAAAGGCCCTGGGGGTGCTGGTCCCAGCAGCAGGACATGAGCCCAGGGGTGCCCAGGTGGGCAAGAGGCCGATGGCCCCTGGGCTGTCCCAGCCACGGTGTGACACAGCCCCAGGGCAGGGCCTGTCCCCTGTGCTGGCTCTGCTGGGGCACCTCCAGTGCTGGGACAGCTCTGGGCCCTCAGGACATTGAGGGGCTGGAGCGTGTGCAGGGAAGGGAATGGAGCTGGGAAGGGGCTCAGCCTGGAGAAGAGAAGGCTCAGAGGGGACCTTCTGGCTCTGCACAACTCCCTGAAAGAAGGGGACAGCCGGGTTGATTGGGCTCTGCTCCCAAATTACAAGTGATAGGACTGAAAACAGCCTCAAGTTACACTAGAGGAGGTTTAGACTGGCTATTAGTGAAAATTTTTTCCTAGAAACGTGGTCAGGCACTGCAACAGATTGTTCACAGCAGTGGTTAAGTCAGCATCTCTGGAAGTGTTCGGAAGGCTCGTGGATGTGGCACCAGAGGACATGGTTCAGCAATGAACACAGTGGTTCTGGATTAAGGGTGGACTCAACAAACTTAAAGATCTTTTCCAACCTAAACAATCCCACTATTTTAAATTACTCTAGGATAACCTGGCTCCAGACATGCAGGACCTGTAACAGATAAGCCTCAGCTCTTTTACCAGTAAGAGCAGACCCTGTGGAGGCTCCGAGTTCTGGTATCAACATTTAAAGCATCACCTCAGACACATTAAGTTAGCCCTTGTTCTAAGCACAAGTGTCAAAAGGCACTGGCAACACACATTCCCTCAGGATTCCCCTGAACACTGGTCTTCCCAGGCAGTTCTAGAAAGGAAATGTGAAAACAAAATCCTTTAAAATAACAGCTGTCAATAAACAAGATTCCCACTTAACTCAGAGCCAGACTATCAAGATCACAGTGACGACCCTAAATACCAGCAGTTTGATTCTCTGACCTCAAAATTTGGGCAGGGGGAGAGGCAAGTTATGTATTTTATCTGGAGAACATAATAGCTTTCACTAACAACTAATTACATTTACTAGCTTCTCCAAGCACCACATTCCTTCTAGATTTTAAAAATTTAAAAAAAAAAAAGGATGGAAAATAGATCAAGAAGTCCAACCAGTGTGCACACCAGCTTAACACCTTTACTTGGGAGATTCTCCTGCAGAGACAATATAAAAAACAGGCCATGGTGCAAAGCAAGAGATAACTTCAGAACCCAAAGTAACAAAACCTGTGGGTCTGTCAGTCTTCACAAGATATTTCACAGCTGAAAGAAAGCTGCATCATCTGTGTACAGCACAAGGAGCTACCATCAAGGCTGAATTTTAAGATGAATGAGTAAAATGAGTTTGAATTGAACTGTGAATCTATTTGTGCCTGCTTTTACGATTTTGCCTGCAATGAACTTTCAGAATTTTACAAGTAGATTGTGTGTTGTGTTTTCTACTCTTAAATAATCAGAATATATTTATAAAATAATGTTCATACTTACTTAACAGGAGACATAAGCAAGGCAAGAGATTGCATGAAATGAAAGACACCGGATGGGTTATCCAAGACTTTGATCTGAAATTAAATGCAAAAATCTAAGTAAACCTAAATAAGCGAAGGGCAAATTAATCTTAGCAGAGAAATTCACATTTCTCACTAGCTTTTTGTTAAGAATCCATAAAAGACAGCACCCACACCCTGGAGAAAGTACTGCCATGGCAAAATATTGTGACTTGTTCAGAAGAAGTACTTACAAGAATTAAAGGAGGGGGAAAGAAAAAACCACATCAAAAGCTCCACAAAAAAAAGACAACCTCTCTCTTTGTTCCCAGACATACAGGTCTGGGCACCAGGGCTAATTCAGACACTGAGCACAGGGGAAGTTGAAATCCTACCACATTAGGTTGATTGGACTCAATGATATTAAGGGTCTTTCCCAACCTAAATTATTCTACTCTGTATTTTTATTGTTTTGTTCGCCTTTCCTGTTAGCGTAATTGACGCCCTTTTCCTCCAGCTGTATTTCCAACATTTTCTCCTCTTAGAGGAGCAAGTAAGTTCTTTGAAAGAACATCCTGGTGCCTTTGGATATCTGCACTCCCCCTGACCTAGACAAAGTGAACCTTTTCCTTTGCCCCTGACCTTCCCAGGGAAGCCAGTTCCATTTCAATGTATAGGATATAAAAAAATCTGTTCCTCCTGATCCCTCACACATCACAGAGCTGACTCCAATCTCACTTCTCATATACAGCTGCTGCTTCAAGTCTCAATACACTTTCCACTTCTTGGAAAACACTCCCAAAACCTGGTGCATGAGGTCTTGACTCTCTTTCATGGAATCTCTCCACTAAGAGTGAAGTGTGTTTCCCTGTTAACCTGCTCATGGTTGGCCTAAAATGGATAAAAGCACTCCCTGACAAAACCCCTCACTGCGACCACGATCCCACGCACCTGGAAAGGCAGTGTGGGTCACGAGGGATTACGCAGGCACAAGACACTCTCCTGTCCTACCCACGCCACTCCCACTCCAACCTGCTGATGATAAAGAATTAAACATTCACACCTGAATGAATGGACAAGCCCAGTCGCTGATGCCAGCTGGACACCGAAGGATGTGGTTGAAGAGGAAAAGATGGTCACCTGGACAGCCGATTCTCTGCAGCACAGATACCTAAAAAGGGATGTATATTGAAATCAAGTAAATAATTTCAAAGTTCCTTTTCTCACAATCTTCCTAACTAGAGTAATACTGTTCCTTTCTTGTCCCACACTTTCTAACAAACCTCAGTTTTCAGAGCATGTTACAGGAGAACAGTATTTAAAATCTGCTTGCTTGCCTTGTGAGCCACAAACCGTTTTCTTTGGTGTAATTATTTTTTTTACACCTGCATTAAAATCTAATTTATTTAGAAATTGGCAAAAACAGAAGTTTCTCAAACATGACAAGTCTGAATAATTCTAATTTCAAAATAAGTGAAAGCATAACGCATATTATTAAGTTAACTTTGAGCAGTGTTGGCTGCTCAGGTGCCAGTCCTCACTAATTGCTGCCTGACTTTATCAGACAAGGGAATCAATTCTACAGGTCTGCTAAGAGATTCTGTTCCTCAAGTAGAACAAATCCCACCAAAGAAATCATTGTCCATGGGACAGTGAGAGAAAGTGTAACACTTTCAGAAATTATTCCCCAATTCATCCCGTGTGTTGGATCAGATATAAACATGTCTACTCCCTCACCAGTCTCTGCAGCCACATGAGAAGGTCACTGTGAAACTGAGGATCTTCAATAACCCTGCGAGTGAAGCTGAACAGGACACTGATACATTCCTTCAAGTGGCTCAAGTCTGAAGAGAGGTTTTCTGACTGCTTCGAAACTGTAAATTAAAAACAGAATTAAGGAAGCTTTGACAAGAAGTAACAACATGAATGATGGGTTTGAGGCTGCATAAAAAACTGCTCTCTGTATCTGCAGACACCAAGATATTTCAACACTGCTGTTTGCCAAATTTGTCAGAGAAGAATGCTTAGAGTACTTTATTTAATCTTATAATTAAGCTCTGGACACTAATTATAAGAAGAATATACTATGGTTACTCTCACAAAAGGCCTTCCCTCAACATCAGCTTTATAAGAACCACCATTTACTATGCATACTTATTATCTGGGAGGTGGAGTGCAAAGGGAGGAGCACTAGGAAAGAAAAATATCTGGGGCAGGAGGAAGAGGAGAAATATTTTAGCTAAAATATTGCATTGGCGCGAACTCAAACCAAACACTTAGGATGAAAATCAAAAAGATAATTCTAAGTATTAAGATCTTAAGATTTCAAATGGCCTTCCAAGAGGAGGTTAAGCAGGAAAAACATCCAGCTCATTTTAAAATTGGGAAAAAGAACTGTATTAGATATTGCTTAGGACAACAGAAGATTGGTAGTTTGGATGTTCCATCCATACAGTGTTTCTGTACAATAATCAGTGTCAGTTCCACAGCTCAGACAGCAAAAGTCACTCCTGCATTCAGCTTTTACTGCCCAGGTGATAAAGTCATGGGAATTTTAGATTTTCCTGCCAGAAAGTTGTTTCACTGATCCGTACAAAAGATCAACAGTTTTTTGTATCAGAGGAGAAACACTCCAGTTACACAAATTCCACCACAAGACTCTGAAACTGCAGCTGCCCAAGGTGCTGGGCACCCTGACTGGGACTGGGAGCAGTCCAGACCAGCAAACACACCTTGTTCCTGCTGCTGCAGGGCCACAGATCTCAGCAGGGACGAGCTGCTGAGCAGCCTGTAAACATAGGACTCCACCTGCAAGCGGGACAGCACCGAAGTGTAGGAGTGCAGTGCCAGGGTCTGGTGCACGTGCTCTGCTTTGGCCTCAAACAGCTTCTTCAGCTCCCCCAGCACGCTGTCGTTCAGCTCCACTGTCTGGTAGCGGTGGTGACCCGTCACTTTGCACTGATCTGCACACACACCCTGAAAAGAGAGCAAATATTTTATGTCAGCAGTTCTGACATTTTGCCGGGTCACCCCAACAGAAATCAATCATGATATAACCCTCTCCTAAATGGATTTCAAAGCCTTCATAAAAGGGGACATTTCATAAATGGAAAAGACAAACATTTGGCAATATCCTATGTGCTTTTTTTAGAGCTACTGATTACTCAAGATTCACATCCTTGACTTCTGAAGAAAATATATTTTACAAACCATCAGTAACGCAGGTTTAGAAACAGCCAGAAGTTACATGCCTGCAGCACTGAGAGATGTGAACAAAACCAGGTGTCTCACTCCCAGTGAGTGCACCTGCTTTTTAGTGATCTAAAACATGTACTGGCACAAGATAAATATTTTCCTAACTCCCAGGACTGATAATTTGCAGCAATTCCCCACTGCATTTCCTACACTCTAACCTTTTCCCAAACTGAAATTAAAAGCTGAAGCCAGTTTTCCTCTGCCCTGTCTCTAATTCTTCAGCGCAAGAAAACTACAATAAATGACATTCTTCTTATTCTTTTCATAAAAAACATTCCTGTTAATCTTTTATGCAACCAAGAAGCATTCTTCAGAACCAGCACTTTGAAAGCTTAGCTTGAAAGCATCCCTGTGTTTCCTAAATTAGTAGAATAAGAATTTTAAATTGGTATAAAGATAACAATTATTCCGGACATAAAAAAAAATATATATACTGAACTGGGATGAAATAAAGCAAGTAGCAACCTTAGACACCTCTATGATGGCCTTAGAGGATGCAAGAGTGAAGCCAAAATTGCTTTCAGTACAGAAAATGATCACTGCAAACCTGAGAATCCAGTGAGGCTCAGTGTTATTCCCCAAGAAAAAAGGGAAGAATTGAGATCTGTTCGGTTCCTTAACTCTGATGAACTGCACTCACAGAAATAGTAAAATCTACCCTATGCATAAGTGCTCAGCATCTTTGGACAATTTTGATGATGTGAGGGCTATAAACAGCATCAGAACAATTTCATTCACTCCCACTGTAACGCTGAGCTCCAAAGGCAAATGTCACAGAAGAAGTCTGGGGGGAAATTATTCTGATGTGTGCCCCAAAGAGCTCCATAAACCCCACTGTTTTGCAGACAAAAATGTCAGAGTACCATGACCACTCTGGAAGTAAGAAAAACCAAGCTACACTTACGGAACAAGTTACTGCGAGTGGATGGGGCTAACACTCCCTCTGAGCAAGCTGCCCTCCAGCTGCCACTCTGACAGCGGGAATGACATCAGTGGAAACCATCCCTACAGTTGGCAGCAGGCCAGATGGGACATCACCGCTACGGTCACTCCACCACGTGTCCCCCACGTCTGCTTGGAGTGCTGTGGTACAAATTTCACCTGACACCACGGGCAGAACTGGGTGTACACAGTTCACAGCTCATCCTTTCTGACCCCAAAAGAGATCACCAATACATATCCCACCGCCCTGTACACGGTTAGACGTTAAAAATCAAACAACAAACTTCAGTCTCAAGAGGATGATATTCTGAAGTACTGGGGGTTAGTGGAGAGACAGAATGCAAAGGCAATAATCTCTGGACATGCAACTGTTAGAGCAAGTCCAGAGGAAGCAAAGAAGTTGGTAAGTGGACTGGAGCACCCTTCCTATGGAGACAGGCTGAGAAAGCTGGGACTGTTCAGCCTGGAGAAGAGAAGGAGCATGGAGACCTCACAGCACCTTCCAGTGCTTCTGGAGGGGCCTACAGGGAAGCTGAACAGGGATTCTTCATCAGGAACTGTAGTGACAGGACAAGTACTAAAGGGATTAAACTGAAAGAAGGGGAAACTTAAGTTAGATATTAGGAAAAAAAAAAAATCTTTACTGTGAGTGTGCTGAGACACTGGCACAGGTTGCCCAGGAAGGTTGCCTCAATCCTGGCACTGCTCAAAGCCAGGTTGGATAAGGCCTTGGATAACAACTTGGTCTAGTGGGACATGTCCCCATTCATGGTAGGCAGGGTTGGGATTAGATGATTTTTAAAGTCCCCTCCAACTCTTAATATTCTGTGATTCTTTTACAACAAAATAGCCTAAGTACAATAAACCTGGCAGCAAGCAAAGTGATTTCCAAATAGTTTGGGTTCAAAAGCAGCTTCAGCAACAGCACCTGCACAGTCTTCTGTTGTTCCTTGAAAGTCCATAATCTCCCCTTCACATTTTGGCAGTCTGTTGTCATGGCCTGCAGCTCTGCCTCAGCCAGCAGCAGCTGCTTCCTGCAGCGCATGTAGTTCAGGAGCAGCTCGTAGAACTCGTGCCTGTCCTGGTGAGCCACACTCTCGAATTCCTCGGCATAGGAGTCCACGTTCTCCAGCCACGAGCAGGGCTCGAAGATTTTCAGCTGCTCCCTGGTGAATGGCACCAGCTCTGGCTCGGAGGGGAGCTCTGGGTACAGCCTCTCGTGGTGCAGCAGGGGTTTTACTGCCATGATGGTGGGTCTCTCATAGGACAGCTCCGAGGACAGGTCTGGATAAACCGACCTGAATCCCGGCCGCGGAACACGCGACTTGGATTTCTCAGAGCGCTGTGAGGTGCTGAGAGGAAGCTTCTCTGAAGAGCAGGCGAGAGGATTTCTAACATCTTGTAGGTTTTCAGCTGCTCTGTCCCGCACAAAGCCCAGCACTGTCTGAGGGCCAGCAGCACTGGACTGAAAGGTACTACTCAATAAATCAGAATTTCCTGATCCACTAGCAACTGCTTCCACAGGGCTCTGAGGTTTGTCCAATTTGTTCTTCTCACTCTTCTCAACGTCCCCCACACATTCCTCCTGGGAAGGACCAGCTTTGACCTCTTCTCCATCTCTGTGAGGCTCCAGAGTCACTGCCAGAGCCCCTTCATTTGCTGAAGATAAATGACTTTGGGGGATGTCAGACACATCATTTATCGTTTTCCTATTGTCTACTTCATCTCTGAGTTGAATTTCTGTAAATTCTCCGGGATGTTCCACTTGCACTCTCCCGGCTTGAGAAGACCCTTCTGCCACAGGAGGCAGGAAGACATCATCAGGCTCTTGGATCTGGGGCTCCTCACTACTTTTTTTCTTTTTTTCCTAAAAAACCAAAAAAATAAGTGTCACTGTCACTCTCCCTCTTGCATCCCAAATCCCACCAACAACAAAAGTAGCACTGGTCAGTATTATGACTCCAAAAGCCCTTTTTAATATACTAATTTTTGTAATATTAAAGGTAAAAACAAATATACGAAACAAATCTTTGTTCTTTAGCTGCCCTCTGAAGACTGTCTAGCAGTGTGTATTTTCTCGGTCAGCTCTTGCACAAGGCTTCAACATTTCTAAGTAAAAATCTATAAATATCACAGGACAGACTGTTTCATTAACACAGAAAATAATCAACATAACAGGACCCTGACACCTAAGAAGAGGCACTCAATTTCACCGCATTGCCAAAAAAGAAAAAAAGCTACTCTGTCATCCAGATCCATCTTAAGTTTTACAGAAAATTTTAGTGACTGAAAGAATATTTTCGAAAAAGTAATTTCAGAACAAAGTAAGTCTGGAATTAACCCCTAGCTACATAATGTCATGGGGTGATTTGTGCTGCATCCCACATTATTTCCCTTAAATTTGGCCAAAACCACCACATATTCTAAAACCATCATGATATTTGAATAATTATGGAAATACCTATTTTCAGAAGGCAATACACATTAGAGATGTAGAAACTTAACAGTGCCATTAAAATTGTAAATCAACTGAAAACTAAAATTAGCTTGAGGGTAAATAATACCCATAAACCTAATCTAAGGTGTAGATTAGCCTCCTTCCCAAAAGCACAGCATAGGAAATGAACAAAGATTTTGATAATCTGTAAATCATTTGCCAACTTGTAAAACAAAAACTTGGCAAAGTGATTAGCCAACCTGTAAATCGTGTAGAACTAGCAGTTTATTAGGAACAAAAATGAGGAGTTAGGTCACAGCGCTCCAGTTTTGGATGACCCAGATAATGTAACAATGAACACAGGTGAAATGAGTACAAGCATTTAATATGGGGAAATAAAAATAGGGAAAAGACAACAGCTTTGGAAACTTGCTCACAGTATCATATATATTTTTACTAAACATCTCAATGTCTTTGCCTTAAGAGAAAGCATAAATGAAAACAGCTCAAATCAAGGCACTCACTCACCTTGATCTCAAGACTAATTTTACTCTGACCATATGGTCGCAGCTCCTTTACAAAAAAAAAGGAATTACTCTGGCTTTGCTTTCATACTGTTTTTGGTGTATTAAAACCTGTAAACACTTCTGATCACAAAACAGCTCTGACTCACTAGCTAAAGCTGCAGGTGAGAGGTTAAAAATACATCAGTACAATTCTTTAAGCTGGGACTTGTCATAATAAGCATCTCCTGACAATTACCTCAAAGTCAGTAATATCCACAGGATACCGTATCACTAAATCATATTCATCCAGTATATCGATCCACACATTTTACTAACACGTGCTGGTCCTCTCCCCTCTACAATCTCAACATTTCCTCTTGCAGTCCTTGTACAGAATAAACTCCCATTATCTCCCAGCATCAGCCTGCATCCCTCCCAGACACAGCTGTTTTTAAAATCTATGAAGTGCCTTTCAGTTCTCACTTCCCTAGACAAAAAAATGGCGTAATCATTAAAAGGGATTTCATCTGAGAAAGAACAAGAGAAATCAGGTTCTGAACTAACACGGAAGCAAAATCTGCTTAACCCACATTTCAAAGAATCCCAGAATGGTTTGGGTTGGAAGGGACCTTAAAGACCATCTCATTCCAACTCCTTCCGTAGGCAGGGACACCTTCCACCAGACCAGGCTGCTCCAAGCCCCATCCAACCTGCCCTGGAACACTCCCAGGGATGGGAAGATGACACCTGCTCATTAGCCCTGCCCCATGCCCGACCACTCTCCTCTCCTTGCACATCATCAGTGACCCTCAAATTCTAAGGACTCTTACTATTTTTCAGGAAATATCTCTGGAGTAACCTGATTGCCACCCACAGAAACAAACAGACACAGGGCCGCCTCTTTGCCATTTCCAGGTGCACTGGCTTAGCCACCTCACTGTTTCAATCAGTCTGGCGCTGCTGGTGCTGCAAAAGTTTAACTTTGGGGCTGCTATTGTCAGAAAGCCCTGGGCTCCATTCCATCACTTGGCAGCTCCAAAGCTGAGCCAGCCTTTCTCTCAGCTCACAAAAATTCCAGCTTTTCAAAGGATTACAGCTTTTTCTGTGGCATGGGAATGGAAAAGTCCTTAATGTGACTGTCCCGCAAACTGCATCCTCAGGCACACTCGGGTATTAACAGAGGTGAGCACAGTAATAGCAACAGAAACATCAGAAATGGGTCATGTGTAGCACTGGAGAATTCAGGGTTCTCACATGTGACACCTCCAGTGAATTGTTTCTCAGTGAATTTCACCTGGCAGGGATGGCTAAACACTGGAGTCACCACACACATGCTCTTAATGAAATACCAATGTCATCTATGACTCACCACCTTCCTGCAGGGAACCAATTCTCTTAGGCAGCAGTTTGAAGGCTTGACTGCCTTGCACATGCCAGGGGGCTGAATCAAAACCAAAACAATGACACAGTAACTCTTCTGGGATTGCTCTTCCCTGCAACCTTTACTTGCCTTCCATTCATGAAGAACACCCACACCTGACATGTAGATTTAACCTTTACTTTAGAGAAAACTGGTCAATTAATTCAGTGTTTTCAAAGAGCTTTGACAGTCATGACTTCAACGCCCTTGCTCTATACCGTTGTCCATAGGGACAACAAGAAAGAGGGAAATATTTCCACTTTGTGAGGTAGTTCAGATCATTCCCACAAACATTCTGTGTAAAGAAAATAAAGCCTTCAGAAAGCTGTCAGTATTAATATCATGAGCAAGGAACACAATCAAAATAGGATAAAAATCTAGGAAGAGTGACACTTAAAAACTGCAGCACCAATTTACGAAGAAGCAGCACTGCCATGAGTTACACAGGGCCTCGTGTTCTCAGCATTCTGAAGCCAAACCTAGACGAGATGTAGTATCACAGAAGCACTGAATGATTTGGCTGAGAAGGGAACTTAAAGACCATCTAATTCCAGCCCCCTGCCATGGGCAGGGACACCTTCCACTAGCCCAGGTTGCTCCAAGCCCCATCCAACCTGGCCTGGGACACTGCCGGCAATCCAGGGGCAGCCACAGCTGCTCTGGGCACCCTGTGCCAGGGCCTCCCCACCCTCACAGACAGCAATTCCTTCCCAAGATCCCATCCAGCCCTGCCCTCTGGCACTGGGAAGCCATTCCCTGTGTCCTGTCCCTCCAGGCCTTGGCCCAAGTCCCTCTGCAGCTCTCCTGGAGCCCCTTTAGGCATTGCCGGGGGCTCTGAGGTGTCCCTGGAGCCTTCTCTTCTCCAGGCAAACACCCTCAACTCTGTCAGTAGGACTGCCACCCCACAGTACACTAAAACACTGTAACTGCAGGTAAACTCCACTGCTGCACATCCTCCCAGCTCTCCCACAGGACACGGGACTCCTAAGGAGGCCGTGGAACAACATGGCAAAAACCTTGTTTACATCCTGCTACAGCTCAAGGCCTATCACACCCGTCACCCGCCTGGCAAACACGACAAATCCATGGATACGGAGTGCAGAACAGCCGGAAGCAGCAGGAAGCAGCAGGAATCTTTTTACGAAA